>JACEFO010002266.1:0-81115 GCA_015342445.1 Digitaria exilis | reverse complement strand
TTTCCTCACGTAGACGCACAGCGCGCAGGAGGCAGCCAGGTTCCAGAGCTCAGCAATGAAGAGGCTAGGTAATTCCTTAGAATAGCTCCTGCGTATGCTCAAATCGAACAGTAGACAGCCAATATAGAATCGTTAACACTGTGGAGTGCGAACCATAGGTATCAGAACCGAAAATCCAACTCAATCATGGTTCGACCCATCGGAATAAAATATTCATTCCAGCGTCCAGGAGACAGTAGACAGAGCAGCTGCCTATCTACTCTTTTGGTCCTAAAAGATTGTCTTTCTCGTTTCACGACAACTACAGCCAATTATATATAAAAAATATATTAAATTTATGATATAATACGAATACTATTAGGTAGATATTTAGACCTTGTTTTTTATAAAAATTATTTGGAGACTTAAATATTACACATATTTTCTAGAAATCGAGTCAAACTTGTGGCACGCACACCAACAACGACACTCTTTAGGGACAGAGACAGTACGCGTAAGGGAGTACGAACTCATGAAGCACAATATTTTTTTGGCTGCAGCTGGGTCCCACAGCTTGATCTACCGAATCGCGCCAAAGTGACTGCTCTGATCGCATGAATCGAACCAACGCTGGAGCTGCCCTTATGTTAACTGCTCTTGTTCGCTATAGATTGGGATAGAAATTGGTACGCAGCAGCACGAGTTAGCCTTTCCTTTAGGTAAATTAGTTAACTTTCCTTTGTCTTTAGATTAGCTAACTGTCTACTATGTGATACTGTATTTGTAGGCCAAACCACATAGATTTCCAACTTCTTTTTTAGAGTGAGGTCATTTTTTAGCTTGCCTGATGGGGGACCTAATACATGGCGGCAGGGTAGAACATTGCCAATACAAATAGTTGACATGAATAAGTTCACTGTTATTGGTTGCATTGTTTAAGCATAGATGCTTGAATGTGCTGCTTGTTATTCTGTTGGTGCTTGGTTGTACTAGGTGACGGTGTAGTGTCCTAATGGACTAAACAACCCTGGCAGGCCACCCCATTGGTTGGGGACTTGACGCACAAGACAAGGATTAGTCCTAATCGGTTAGGATAGGCTATATTAGGAAATTAGAGATTAACTTGTAAAAGTCTCCTGTTCCTATACGATTTCTATGTAACCATGTCCTCCGGCATATATAAGAGGAGACAGGGACCCCCTCAAAACACCGCATCTATGCAAGATACACCATACATGACGTAAGGTATTACGCGTATTGCGGTCCGAACCTGTCTAAATCGTCTCTTGTCACCTTCGATTCTAGATTCTCGACGACTTCTCCTCAAACCCTTCTCTCGGGGCACCCCCTCGAGAACCTAATCAGCATAACTCGCCGACACTTTGGCGCCGTCCGTGGGATCAACTCGTCGAGAACTCGCTAAAGAGTCGATCGCATCCTTCAGCGCCTCAATCGTCACCAAGTTTGAGGAAGGCGCAACCTTCATCTTCGATTCCTTGTTTTGCACTACAAACCAGGACGGCAAGTGTGGCGGACCACTCCGAAATTATTCCAAGTTAAGTACCTCGGGACCACTAATCGAGTAGTCAGGCACTTAATCCGGAATAAGCTGGAGCGCCGTCGGATTAAACCCGATTAACCACGTACTTTTCTCGATCGAAACAACAGCACGCCCACACGAAGGTGAGTTCCAGAGATTACAACATTCCACAAATTTAACATACACAAATAGTATCAAAGTTATTACAAACCGAGTTCAAATTTAAATCAGAGTATCAAAGTCTTGCAGCGGAAATAAAGTTCATTGCAGCGGAAGATAATCTAACGACGATACAAATAACACCATGCTGAAGCCTGCCACGGTGCTACTCCTCCCGATCCTCGGCAGAGGACGGAACCCATTCGATGTGCCATCCAGGGGGAACCTGGGTAGGCCAAGTCAAAGCATCGACGGCCACATCAACATGGTACCTGTAAATCAATGCCACAACAAGGCTGAGTATACTAATACTCAGCAAGCTTACCCGATCGAGTGAAAACTACATCACCGACATCTAGACAATGAGGGCTTTGTTGGCTGGTGGTCCTTCTTCATGTTTGTTATTCTATTAATTTAACCATCTAGGATTTGCCCTCTCTAAAGCAGAACTAATTAGAGTACGGTCCTTGCTTTCATGTTTAGCAATTCATATTCTAGTAGATTTACCATTCTAGATTTTGCTCCTCCCTAAGCATACAAGTGGTGCAATACAATTTAATTCATACAACAGTTCATCAATCTCAAAATTTCCACTTGTTACTACAATGTAGCAAGGCGTCAAGCAGTCTCATTAACCGCGAGAAGCGGACAGTTCGAACCGAATTTTGCTACCTGGCCAGAGGGAAACCCAACACACACGGATACTATGCTTGCTATAAAAGGTACAAGCATTTCCCAACCTTTCCCATCGATCCACAATGCGGAACCGGGTCCACTTCCTTAGGATAAAGGTTTACTGCTTCACTCACAGTCTCACGCATATATCCACAAGTGTACGGCAGGGAAAACAAAGTTTCCAAGGAGAGATGGCTATCGCTAGCTGCTTCAATCTGGTACCGGGCTTACCGACTCCCATAAATCGGCATGCATGTGGTACGTTCAAACTTGACACACTCAACCACACGTTTCGACCTTAAATTCAATTATCATACATGGACGGGAGATCTACATCTATCACCCCGGCCCGTCAATCCTTATGATTCCAACATAAGTAAAGACAAGCAATTCCTATGTCTCGCGAGTGACAGGAAATCACTCAACTTGTACGGACCTAAAGCAATGCCCTATCGATCCTTTATACTAGTGTTGCAAGTCATAGGTACTAGGAAATGTGCAGCTAAGGGTATTCACGTCAACTCCTTGAAACGTAAATGCACAGCATAGAGAATTCATAGATGCATAAATTTTGAAGTTAGGTTTGCTCTGGGCTTGCCTTCTTGCTCAAGCTGGGGGTTAGCCTCCGGGTTGGTCGATTCTTCGTCCGGGCACCGTGCTCCGGGATGCTTTCCTCGTCGGCGGGGATGAGATTGTAGGTGCCGTCCGGATAACACCTTCTACATGAGATGGCATAACTTAAGTTGGCTGCCTATTGATTCTATGATTAAGGCCTTGAAGGCCATATTCACCTAGACATGCTTAAGCACCACTATTTTCTTCATAATAGAGTAGTGGGGTGGAAAATTTTTATTTGACTTCGATGGTGATGGTTACATATTATAAAGAATTCTTTTATTATTTGCAATTAGATGCTGTTCTGAAATTTTAGATCCTCCTTATTTTATTCTAACTAATTAACAAAAAGGTTTCTTCTTTATATAAATCAAAATTCCACCATAGATTCCTTCTCATTTTGTTTCTCCTTTTCTGTTCATCATTTTTGTCTATAAATTTTATGACAGCTACAGGAGTATAAAGAGCTAAGCTCACTCTAAATTTAGCTAAATCTGAGCTACATATAATTTACTAAAATTAATACAAACTGCTGCCTGCAGAAATGAAATAAATTCATATAAAATTGAAAATACATCCAATTCAGAAAATCTTCCTACCAGAGCTAGTCATAAGTACATGGAGGGCTCTGGCCAAGTGGTGGCTCAAAATAACCCTTGGACAGTCCTCAATAATTTCCTATACAAAAACACATAACTATTTATTTGTTAGTCTAAACAGAGCAAAAATTAAGTTTTGCATTTTTAACAGGTGTGCTAACAAGTTTTTAGCCCTCTGGAGAAAAATGGTGATTTTTCACCGCATGGATTATTTTTAATAATTTCTGGACTACAAAAAGACAGGAAAAATATTTTAATGCATAACTGGAGCTACAGTCCATATTTTTAGGTCCCCTTTGGACACAAGGTGCCCAAAGTCACTACAAACAACATATCCAAAGATCAACCCTAGCGGAGCTCTGGATTTGAAATGGTGCACAAGTTTCAAATTTTACAGTTTGAATTTTATTTCGAAAACGGTTCACCAAAAGTATATACATGCCTAAGTGAGACTGGAGTTTACAATCTCACGATTCCAGGGAGTATTTTTGTGCATTTTTCTGAGTTTTGTATGATTTTTAACGGATTTTACAAGATTCGGGAAAATTAGATCTAGGGTTAAGAATCTTTTTACGCCGGGGACCCTAGAACTTTCAAAACCTTTCAAACTAGTCCCTGACTTTTGCACGGAGGACCCTAGAAAAACGAAGACGATGAACTTATGCCCTCGGCTCTCGCCGGAGTTGCGCCGGCCAAACGACGGCGAGCTAGGGTCGGGCAAGTGGGGGAAAAGATCCAGGGGCTCACCACGAGTCGGTTGGTGACGGTTGGGAGGCCGGGGAAGCTCGGAGTTTCGCCGGCGACGAGCGGTGGCGGTGCGGCCACCGCGACTGCTACGCCGGTGAGGTCAGTGGGTCTCGTCGGGGTTTGAAGGGTCCTAGAGCACCAGTGGAGCTCGAGGAAGCTAATGGCGTGCTCGGTTGACCTCGGGGACGGCTCGGAGTAGGGTCTCGACGTGAGGGTGCTCCGGCGGCCGAAAAATGGAGATTGGGGGATATCTCGATTTCTCGCCGGAGAAGCGATGATAGCTCGAGAGGAGTGGGGGAAACGGAGCTAGGGTAGAGGTCTAGCTTCGTGCGCGATGAATTTGGGAATGGTGGAGAGTGGAAGGCGAATTTCTCGGCGAAGCTCGGCTCGGTGCGCGCGGCCGGAGGTGGAAGACGACGGAGTGAGCGTGGGGAAGTGAAAATGGCTAAGTGTGGACTAAGGGGAAGGGGTGTGAGTGCTCGGTGGGGTGCTTGGGCACGCTAGAGTGGCACTGTGCTGCCTTGGGAGCGTGCGAGCGCGTGCGTGGCTGTCGCGGTCGCCATTGATGGCGCGGCGAGCTTGGGCAGAACGCGCGCACGGGATTGGGGGTGAGAGATCGTCGCGTGAGGGAGTGGGATACGCTGCAGAGTCTTTGGCGCGACGCGGACGGATTCTACCGCAGGGGAAGCTCAGCGCAGCGCGAGCGCGAGCGCGCGGCCACGGCGGCGCGCGACCGCCATGATGGCGCTCCGCGGCGCGAGGTGAAGCTAGCGAACGACGGCGAGGTGACGGCTCGGAAGGGGTTGGACAAGCACAAGGCGACAAGCGCCAGCGGCCGCCGCGGCTTGGCCAGCGCGGCACATCCTCCGCCGCTCGCCGGCCACGTGGCGGCCGAGCTCCGGCCAGGCGCAGAGCGCGCCAGGGCCGAGCTGGCTGCGCCGTGGAGCTCCTTTTCCTTTTCAAATTTTCTCCAAAAATTTGAACTGAACTTGAAAAAGTGTGAAAATAAAAGTTGGAGTTTGAAGGATGGGACACAACTTTCTTTTTGGGGTGAATCTGAAATTTCAAATTTTTTAAGCTCAAACAACCCAAATACTAAAAGGTGCCCATAACTGTATTTCGAGTTTTTGAGGGACTAAACTGCAAAATTTTCAAAAGTTCCAAACAGTGACTAGGCCTTATTTGTGATGACAAACAACTTTTGTTTTTGGAGATTTTCAACTTTAGTACAAAAATCTCGAGTTTTCAGTTGGGTGTCAAACAACCCTTGTTTTTGAATTCCAAATTGAATTTTTGATGGATTTTTGAGTTTTAACCCATAATTCCCTTTTGCATTGGTTTTAAATGTACTTTTAATTCTTTTGACATCAGAGATGTCACAGCCTACCCCCCTTAAAAGGAATCTCGTCCCGAGATTCGATTAAACTTAGGAATAAAAAGGGGAAAGTAATACCTTGGCTTACGAAAGAATGTCGGGGTAATTCTTCTTAAGATATTCCTCGGTTTCCCACGTGGCTTCATCTTCGGAGTGATGACTCCACTGAATTTTGTACATTTTAACTCCCTTCCTTCGTGTTTGTCTCTCTTTCTCGTCGAGGATCTTGACGGGATGCTAATCATAAGAGAGATCCGGTTCAACCGAGAGTTCCTCTTGTTCAACAACCTCGGTCGGAACACGAAGACACCTCTTGAGTTGGGAAACATGAAATACATCGTGTACGGCTGAGAGCTTCTCGGGAAGCTTCACTCGATAGGCCACTGGTCCACACTGTTGAGTAATTTCATAGGGGCCAATATAACGAGGTGCAAGCTTTCCTTTTAATCCAAATCTCTGCACACCCTTGGTCGGGGAGACCTTGAGATACACGTGATCACCAACTTCAAAATGAAGTGGTTTCCGCCGTTGATCAAAGTAACTCTTTTGTCGTGACTGGGCGGATCTCAAATTTTCACGAATGATCCTAACCTTTTCTTCTGCTTCCTTTACAAGGTCAGGGCCATAGGTATATCTCTCGCCTGCCTGGGACCAACACAACGGGGTCCGACATCTTCTACCATATAAGGCTTCGAAAGGTGCCATTTTAAGACTCGCTTGGTAGCTGTTGTTATAGGAGAATTCGGCCAGAGATAAACAATTCTCCCAATTCTTCCCATAATGGATAACACAAGCTCGAAGCATATCCTCAAGTATTTGATTTACTCTTTCTGTCTGCCCATCGGTCTGAGGGTGATATGCTGAACTACGGATCAGTTTTGTGCCTAGGGATAACTGCAATTGCTCCCAAAAGCGTGCTACGAACGGAGCACCACGATCTTAAATTATCGTCTTGGGTACCCCATGTAGACAAATGATCCGTTCCAAATAAATCTCCGCGTACCTCTTAGCGGTATAAATGGTATTGACCGGAATAAAATGTGCGGTCTTGGTAAGGCGATCCACAATTACCCAAATAGAATCATGCCCCTGAGGGGTTCTGGGAAGTCCAACGATGAAATCCATGCTTATATCTTCCCACTTCCACGAGGGAATAGGTAGAGGTTGAAGCGTGCCTGCTACCTTCAAGTGGCTAGCCTTAACCCGCTGGCATGTGTCACATTCCGACACATACGTGGCAATTTCTCGCTTCATTCGAGTCCACCAAAAGTTTTGTTTCAAATCTTGGTACATTTTGGTGCTGCCGGGATGGATAGAAAATTTGGAGAGATGGGCCTCATCCATAATCTTCCTCCGGAGTTCCGTGTTCTTGGGCACCACGAGGCGATGTCCAAACCACATCACTCCCTGCCCATCTAGCCGGAAACACTTGTACTTCTCTTTCACCTTCTCCTTTGACAATTTCCTTTTAAGAATTTTGATGCTCGCGTCATTTAATTGGGCTGCAACAATCTGATCGTGCAAGGTTGGTTCAACTGCAATATGGTTGAAGTACCTGTGTGGAACAATCTCTAAATTGAGCTTTGCCATTTCATGACACAGGGTGTCAGCGTAGGACTCCACGGAAAGACAATGACAATGAGCCTTGCGGCTTAGCGCATCCGCAACCATATTTGCCTTGCCGGGGTGATAATGCACACTAAGGTCATAGTCCTTTGCTAACTCCAACCATCTTCGCTGTCTCATATTCAAATGTGCCTGAGTGAAGACGTATTTGAGGCTCTTGTGGTCTGTGTATATGTTGCATGGAACACCCATCAAATAGTGTCTCCACATCTTGAGAGCATGAATAACCGCTGCTAACTCAAGATCATGCGTGGGGTAGTTGTGCTCATGAGGCCTAAGTGCTCGAGAAGCATAAGCAATGACTCGGTTCTCTTGCATCAGGACACAGCCAAGTCCGGTGCCTGATGCATCGCAATAGACATCATAGGGCTTGGTGCAATCGGGCTGAGCTAAAACTGGGGCTGAAGTTAAATGTCTTCGCAAAATGTGAAAAGCTTCATCACATTTGTCATTCCACTCAAACTTGACTCCTTTCTTTAAGAGTTCGGTCATGGGCTTCGCAATCCGAGAGAAGTCCGGAATAAAGCGGCGATAATAACCGGCTAAACCCAGAAAACTCCGAATCTCGTGAACAGAAGTAGGTGGTTGCCAATCCAACACCTCTTGCACTTTGATTGGATCCACGGATATACCATCCTTGGAAACCATGTGACCTAAGAATTTCACACTCTCTAACCAGAACTCACACTTGGAGAACTTGGCGTAGAGCTGGTGATCTCTCAACCTCTGAAGGACAATGCGAAGGTGCTCAGCATGCTCTTCCTCATTCTTAGAATATATAAGAATGTCGTCAATAAAAACCACCACAAACTTATCTAGTTCTGACATGAAGACCGAATTCATGAGGTACATGAAGTAGGCTGGGGCATTGGTGAGTCCAAAAGACATGACCAAGAATTCATAAAGTCCGTAACGAGTCGAAAAGGCAGTCTTTGGAATGTCACAAGGCCTGATTTTTATTTGGTGATAGCCAGAGCGAAGGTCAATCTTGGAGAACACTCTGGCGCCAGCTAGTTGGTCAAACAGGATGTCAATACGGGGGAGTGGGTATTTGTTCTTAATAGTTACCGCATTGAGAGGCCGGTAATCAATACACAACCTCAAGGAATGGTCCTTCTTCTTCACCAAGATAGCGGGACATCCCCAAGGTGATACACTTGGACGAATGAAACCCTTGTCTAGCAGTTCTTGGAGTTGAATTTTTAATTCAGCCAATTCATTGGGTGGCATCCTATATGGTCTCTTTGATATAGGTGCGGTGCCAGGTTGAAGTTCAATCACAAATTCAATGTCCCTATCCGGCGGCATCCCAGGTAAGTCATCTGGAAATACATCGGCATACTCACACACCACCGGAATGTCCTTTAGTTGGGTTTCTACCATCGTATAAGCACACGCATTGACGCAAGTCCGTTGTGGCAGATATAGCACACTAGGGCCATGCGTAGGCGAGTTTATTTCAACAACTCGTTCCGCAACATCTAGCACAACCTTATGTTGAGTCATCCAATTGGCTCCTAACACAATGTCAATTCCTTCCATACCAAGTAGAATTAAATCAGTAGGAAATGTTTTACTTCCCAGCCTGATTGGAACTTTTCGGGTGACCTGGTTGGATGCAATTTTACCTCCCGCAGTTGATATCACATATGATGATTTGGCATGGTAAGATTTTAATCCACATTTCACATGAAATCTTGTGCTTATAAAACTATGTGTTGCCCCGGAATCAAACAATATCACAGCAGGTTGAGTGCAGATAGGGAAGGTACCAGTCATGTCTGGGGCTCCCTCGGGTAGGTCGGCCAAAGTGGTGTAGTTGAGCCGTCCTTGCCGAACCTGCACGCGCGGCTGCTGTTTGCCCTTGTTTTGCTGATTTCCCGGGCGCTGGTTCTGCTGCTTGTTCTGCGGGCAATCCTTGATAAAGTGATCTTTACTTCCACACTTGAAGCACTGATAGCCGGCTCCAGGGCGAGCTGGCTGTTGTGCATTCTGCCTTGGCGCCTGTTGCTGCTGCGGCGGTGGAGGGAAACGGGGCGCGTTAGGCTGTGGTGGCCTAGCAACCCATCCACCTCGCTGAGGTGCCCTGGACTGTCCTTGAGGTGCAGCCTGGAGAACCAAGCGGAATCTCGGCGGCTGCGCGCTCGAGGGTCCAGCGGGAGCTTTCCTCTTCTTTTCCGCCTTGTGCACCATGTTGGCGTCTTATTGAGCGATGGTGAGGTTCACAAGGTCGCCATACGTGGCAGCACGGGTGGTTGCCAACTGAGCCTTCAACTTGGTGTTAAGGCCACGTCGGAACCTCTCTAGCTTCTTCTCGTCAGAGTCGGCGTGATGACCCGCATATGGGCACAGACCATTAAAGGCCTGGGCGTATTGGAGCACCGTACGGGTACCCTGGGTCAGAGCCAGAAATTCGTTCAACTTCCGCTCTACCAAGCCGGCCGGAATGTGATGAGCCTTGAATGCAGCTTTGAACTCATCCCATTCAACCACATGACCCTCCTGCTGCAGGACCAGGTAGTTCTCCCACCATAGGAGAGCTGGGCCGTGGAGCTGCTGCGCCGCGAACACGACCTTGCGGTTGGAGGTGCAAGGCGTCGCCAGGATGGTGAACTTGGACTCGATGGCTCGAATCCACGTATCGGCCTCCAAGGGCTCATCGGCTCGTGAGAATATCGGCGGGTGTGTAGCCAGAAAATCCTCATATCTGGCCACCTGAGGTTGAGGGGCCCGTTGACCTCCCTGCTGAAGCATCTGTTGCTGCATCATTTGTTGCTGATGCTGCAGGTTCCATAGAATCTCCGTCTGCGTGGCATACAACTGCTGCCACGTCGGAGGTTGCTGCGGTGGAGGAGGTGGTGGCGGCTGTTGCTGCCCCTCTGGCCCCTGCTGGTTAGCGTTGGAGCCACTAGCGTCATGACCGCTGCGGGTGATTGCCATCTGCAGTAGGTACTTGTATTAGCCACATTTCATAAGCTTGCATAATGAATGACAAGATAGAACGTGACAATATATTGAAGTTTACTGCGCAGAATGACAAGTCAGCACGCAGTTTGGAAGAAAAATCATATCTCCCAACAGGAAACAAGTCAAATTCTCCAATTCGGTCAGTAGCTCGAAAATTTCATGCTCTACAGCTTTCATGTTGGGCTCAGATTCAAATTCGGACTGAAACTAAGCCGAAAAATTCAATCTTTAGCTCTCTGCGTTTGCTGTTTTTCAGCAGACCGAGCTGTAGTGTTTTGGTTGCCATTTTTATTTCGCTTAACCAATGGGGTTGCCATTTGGTGATCGTTTTGTTTGACAAATTCCAAACAACTTTGTAGTTCACATCACAGCCCAGAAATGAATGGAAAACCCATCAATAATTAAAACAAGGTTAGCTGCAGAATGTTTTCAACACAGCTATTACAACTTTCATCAAGTTTGATCACACAACCTCATCATTAAATTACATTGCCACCAAAAGATAAACGGGGGAGCTCAACTCCATCTAGCCTATTACAACATGAAGCCAAAATTTAGGCCTAGCGGAGAAGTAAACTTGCTACTACCACTTCTAGAAATCATCTAAGTTGTTAGCGGTAGCCTCGCTGCCCATAGGTGAAGGTGGAGCTGGAAGGGGCGGCATGTCATCCTCGGTGTCCATGTCGGAATCGGGGGCCTCTCCTTCTCCATCCCCTCCTTCTTGCTCAAGAAGGTGCTGAGCATCATGGGCGGCTAGCATAGCATTTGCATGCTCCAAGGTACCGTGTACCTCCTCAAGTTCGTCCCTTGTTTGTGCTAACTCATTTTGGGTGTTGTTGTGCGCAATGTGGAGGTTATTCAACTGCCTTTCCAAGTCAGCAATCATGGCATCTCTGGTGGTCACCCTAATGGACAATGAGGTCCTCTCAACCCCTATGTCACGGGCACGGGCGGACATGTCCATAGCAATGTTGAGCATCTCGCTCTGCGACCGTCCTAGGAGTGCCTGCAACCGGTGATAGGCTCGGATCCACCTCATCATCAATGCGGCTGCAGCGACGGGGTTCTCCGCCATCCTCAAAGGGGAGCTAAGGTAGCGTCTCATCCAATGGGGATCATCTGGCTGAGTCGGTGGAAACAACCCCAGTAACTGGTGCTCTACCAACTCCTGATTCTGAGCAACAAAAGAGCTAATGCCATTCAAGGTGGCTAGCTCGCAGGTCGTCTCCATGTGGTGTCCATGCACTTCCACCGTCCAAGTGGGGGAGCTAGGACACGGTGGGTGGCGATATACCACCAAACGCACACGGGAACGGGTCACACCGCAGTCTCGGATGAGGGTCCTCTCGTACTGTGGCGGTGTAGGGTAGTCAAGCGCTTGCAAAACCGACCACAAAATGCTAGGGAAGCCTTCCCATCCCAAGCAATCTGAGAAGGACACGTCGTTGGGGTAGCTGGCCAAGTCAGCGTGAGCGTCCATTCTGAACCAAAAGAAAAAGGGCAAGGTTGAGAACCGGTTAGCGCCAAAGAAAACAAAAACAGATTCTGGACAGTGTAGTAAAAATTATAAAACTCGAAATCTACAAGCTCAAAAATTCTCAGGTTTGGCCAGGACATTTTTTAAGTAATTCCAAACAAGTTTCATGTTGGAGGTTTGAGCAGAAACTGTCTTTAAGATGGTGTGAAAATTCGATTTTTATCTCACTGTTCCCAGAAATTTCCAGCAGACAGGGGGTTACTATTTTAAGCATAACTCCAGTTTTACTGAACCATTTTCGTTGAAATTTCTACAGCATATACTTCATAACATTTATGACAACGTTCATGTTGAACACTTTTTCATTTGACAACGTTTTCAGTTTCGAATTATTGGTGCAAACAGATTGGTTTCTGCAGAATTTCAGGTTGTGATTTAAAATTTGACGGCGGATTCATTGATCTCGTGTTAAAATTCAATATTATTTCAGTGAAATGCAATGCATGAGCGGCCTATTCGTTCTCACAACAACACATGGCAATAACTTTTGGCCTACGAAGTTAGTGCCGGTGGCTAGGCAATATCCGTCTCTCCCTATATTATCTAGCCGAACTTTTCTAACCATTTCACATACGGAATCGTGGTTAGTGTACCTGCAGAAAATTCCATTCCAGAGCATGTATAATCAACCTTTCGTGCCAGCACTCACGAAAGCGTCTCCATTCATTACCACCCACTATAGAGGTGGCACCCGAACGTTTAACATTGAACGGGCAATGTTCATATGTCACCAAGGCAACATATTGACAGTTTCATACGCTATTGAAATAGCGTATTGACTTTGTGCCGCCATCATATTTGCATATGATGCCGTGGTACGCTACAGCAATCGCCGTACCTTGCACCCACCATGCTATTCTAGTTTCATACGCCATCACAGCGTATTGACTATCTGCCGCCACTATATTTTCATATAGTGCCGTGGTACGTTACAGCAATCGCCGTACCTTGCGCCCACCATTGCGTAAAGTAAATGACAGAATGAAATGTGCTGGAAGTCAGTAATATATTATTTGCCACCTATCATATCGTGATCCCTTAACCCACATAGGCTTCACGCTCTAGGTAACATCCTTAGCGGTCCTAAGAATAAACTTCCATCGCAAAGCGCGGGGAAGTACGAGTTGGCAAATTTTATTCAAAAATGTTTATTTAAGGTTTGTTGCTCTCTCTGGTGCGTTGTTTCGGCTCTGATGCCAGCTATGGCGGTCCACTCTGAAATTATTCCAAGTTAAGTACCCCGGGACCACTAATCGAGTAGTCAGGCACTTAATCCGGAATAAGCTGGAGCGCCGTCGGATTAAACCCGATTAAACCACATTCTTTTCTCGATCGAAACAACAGCACGCCCACACGAAGGTCAGTTCCAGAGATTACAACATTCCACAAATTTAACATACACAAATAGAATCTCAAAGTTATTACAAACCAAGTTCAAATCTAAATCAGAGTATCAAGTCTTGCAGCGGAATTAAAAGTAGTTCATTGCAGCGGGAATAAAAACTAACGACGATAATAGTAACACCATGATGAAGCCTGCCATGGTGCTACTCCTCCCGATCCTCGGCAGAGGACGGGACCCATTCGATGTGCCATCCAGGGGGAACCTGGGTAGGCCAAGTCAAAGCATCGACTGCCACATCCAACATTGTACCTGTAAATCAATGCCACAAGCAAGGCTGAGTATACTAATACTCAGCAAGGCTTACCCGTCGGGTGACAACTACATCACCGATATCTAGACATGAGAGGCTTTTGGCTGGTGGGTTTGTTTGCCAAAAAGCAACTAAAAGTAGATCCTTGCTTTCAAGTTTTAGCTTCATATTCTAGTAAATTTAACCATTCTAGATTAGCATCCTCTCTAACATACAAGTGGTGCAATACAATTTATTTTCATACAACAAGTTCATCAATCTCAAAGTTCCACTTGTTACTCAATGCAGCAAGGCGGTCAAGCAGTCTCATTAACCGCGAGAAGCAGACAGTTCGAACCGAATTTTGCTACCTGGCCAGGGGAAACCCAACACACACGGATACTATGCTTGTTGTAAAAGGTACAAGCATTTCCCAACCTTTCCCATCGATCCACAATTCGGAACCGGGTCCACTTCCTTAGGATAAAGGTTTACTGCTTCACTCACAGTCTCACGCATATATCCACAAGTGTACGGCAGGGGAAAACAAAGTTTCCAAGGAGAGATGGCTATCGGCCCTAGCTGCTTCAATCTGGTACCGGGCTTACCGACTCCCATAAATCGGCATGCATATGGTACATTCAAAACTTGACACACTCAACCACACGTTTCGACCTTAAATCAATTATCATACACGGACGGGAGATCTACATCTATCACCCCGCCCGTCAATCCTTATGATTCCAACATAAGCAAAGACAAGCAATTCCTATGTCTCGCGAGTGACAGGAAATCACTCGACTTGTAACGGACCTAAAGCAATGCCCTATCGATCCTTTCATACTAGTGTTGCAAGTCATAGGTACTAGGAAATGTGCAGCTAAGGTATTCACTCAACTCCTTGAAACGTAAATGCACAAGCATAGAGAATTCATAGATGCATAAATTTTGAAAGTTAGGTTATGCTCCAGGGCTTGCCTTCTTGCTCAAGCTGGGGGTTAGCCTCCGGGTTGGTCGATTCTTCGTCGGCACCGTGCTCCGGGATGCTTTCCTCGTCGGCGGGGATGAGATTGTAGGTGCCGTCCAGAATAACGCCTTCTACATGAGATGCATAACTTAAGTTGGCTGCCTATTGATTCTATGATTAAGGCCTTGAAGGCCATATTCACCTAGACATGCTTAAGCACCACTATTTTCTTCATAAAATAGAGTAGTGGGGTGGAAAATTTTTATTTGACTTCGATGGTGATTGTGTACATATATAAAAGAATTCTATTTATTATTTGCAAATTAGAGTGTTGTTCTGAAATTTTAGATCCTCCTTATTTTATTCTAACTAATTAACAAAAAGGTTTCTTCTTTTATATAAATCAAAATTCCACATAGATTCCTTCTCATTTTTGTTTCTCCTTTTCTGTTCATCATTTTTGTCTATAAATTTTATGACAGCTACAGGAGTATAAGAGCTAAGCTCACTCCAAAATTTAGCTAAATCTGAGCTACATATAATTTATTAAAATTAATACAAACTGCTGCCTGCAGAAATGAAATAAATTCATATAATATTGAAAATACATCCAATTCAGAAAATCTTCCTACTAGAGCTAGTCATAAGTACACGGAGGGCTCTGGCCAAGTGGTGGCTCAAAATAACCCTTGGACAGTCCTCAATAATTTCCTATCCAAAAACACATAACTATTTATTTGCTAGTCTAAACAGAGCAAAAATTAAGTTTTGCATTTTTAACAGGTGTGCTAACAAGTTTTTAGCCCTCTGGAGAAAAATGGTGATTTTTCACTGCATGGATTATTTTTAATAATTTCTGGACTACAAAAAGACAGGAAACATATTTTAATGCATAACTGGAGCTACAGTCCATATTTTTAGGTCCCCTTTGGACACAAGGTGCCCAAAGTCACTACAAACAACATATCCAAAGATCAACCCTAGCGGAGCTCTGGATTTGAAATGGTGCACAAGTTTCAAATTTTACAGTTTGAATTTTAATTCAAAAACGGTTCACCAAAAGTATATACATGCCTAAGTGAGACTGGAGTTTACAATCTCACGATTCCAGGGAGTATTTTTGTGCATTTTTCTGATTTTTGTATGATTTTTAACGGATTTTACAAGATTCGGGAAAATTAGATCTAGGGTTAAGAATCTTTTTACGCCGGGGACCCTAGAACTTTCAAAACCTTTCAAACTAGTCCCTGACTTTTGCACGGAGGACCCTAGAAAAACGAAGACGATGAACTTATGCCCTCGGCTCTCGCCGGAGTTGCGCCGGCCAAACGACGGCGAGCTAGGGTCGGGCAAGTGGGGGAAAAGATCCAGGGGCTCACCACGAGTCGGTTGGTGACGGTTGGGAGGTCGGGGAAGCTCAGAGTTTCGCCGGCGACGAGCGGTGGCGGTGCGGCCGCCGCGACTGCTACGCCGGTGAGGTCAGTGGGTCTCGTCGGGGTTTGAAGGGTCCTAGAGCACCAGTGGAGCTCGAGGAAGCTAATGGCGTGCTCGGTTGACCTCGGGGACGGCTCGGAGTAGGGTCTCGACGTGAGGGTGCTCCGGCGGCCGAAAAATGGAGATTGGGGGAAATCTCGATTTCTCGCCGGAGAAGCGATGATAGCTCGAGAGGAGTGGGGGGAAATGGAGCTAGGGTAGAGGTCTAGCTTCATGCGCGATGAATTTGGGAATGGTGGAGAGTGGAAGGCGAATTTCTCGGCGAAGCTTGGCTCGGTGCGCGCGGCCGGAGGTGGAAGACGACGGAGCGAGCGCGGGGAAGTGAAAATGGCTAAGTGTGGACTGAGGGGAAGGGGTGTGAGTGCTCGGTGGGGTGCTTGGGCACGCTAGAGTGGCACTGTGCTGCCTTGGGAGCGTGCGAGCGCGTGCGTGGCTGTCGCGGTCGCCATTGATGGCGCGGCGAGCTTGGGCAGAACGCGCGCACGGGATTGGGGGTGAGAGATCGTCGCGTGAGGGAGTGGGATACGCTGCAGAGTCTTTGGCGCGACGCGGACGGATTCTACCGCGGGGGAAGCTCAGCGCAGCGCGAGCGCGAGCGCGCGGCCACGGCGGCGCGCGACCGCCATGATGGCGCTCCGCGGCGCAAGGTGAAGCGAGCGAACGACGGCGAGGTGACGGCTCGGAAGGGGTTGGACAAGCACAAGGCGACAAGCGCCAGCGGCCGCTGTGGCTTGGCCAGCACGGCACGTCCTCCGCCGCTCGCCGGCCACGTGGCGGCCGAGCTCCGGCCAGGCGCAGAGCGCGCCAGGGCCGAGCTGGCTGCGCCGTGGAGCTCCTTTTCCTTTTCAAATTTTCTCCAAAAATTTGAACTGAACTTGAAAACGTGTGAAAATAAAAGTTGGAGTTTGAAGGATGGGACACAACTTTCTTTTTGGGGTGAACCTAAAATTTCAAATTTTTCGAGCTCAAACAACCCAAATACAAAAAGGTGCCTAGAACTGTATTTCGAGTTTTTGAGGGACTAAACTGCAAAATTTTCAAAAGTTCCAAACAGTGACTAGGCCTTATTTGTGATGCCAAACAATTTTTATTTTTGGAGATTTTCAGGTTTAGTACAAAAATCTCGAGTTTTCAGTTGGGTGTCAAACAACCCTTGTTTTTGAATTCCAAATTGAATTTTTGATGGATTGTTGAGTTTTAACCCATAATTCCCTTTTGCATTGGTTTTAAATGTACTTTTAATTCTTTTGACATCAGAGATGTCACACTAGCGACGATGCATAGTAACACCATGATGAAACCGGCCATGGTGCTACTCCTCCCGGTCCTCGGCAGAGGACGGAACCCACTCGACGTGCCATCCAGGAGGAACCTGAGTAGGCCAAGTGATGGCATCGACTGCCACATCCATCACAGTACCTGAAATAATAGCCACAAGCAAGGCTGAGTATACTAATACTCAGCAAGGCTTACCCGTTGGGTGAAAACTACATCACCGACTTCTAGACATGAGAGGCTTTTGGCTGGTGGGTTTGTTTGCCAAAAAGCAACTAAGAGTGGATCCTTACTTTCATGATTTTAGCATCATATTCTATTAGAATTAACCATTCTAGGTTAGCATCCTCTCTAAGTAGACAAGTGGTGCAATACAATTTAATACATACAACAAGTTCATCATCCTCATAGTTCCACTTGTTACTCAATGGAGCACAGCGGTCAAGCAGTCTCATTAACCGCGAGAAGCGGACAGTTCGAACCGAATTTTGCTACCTGGCTAGGGGAAACCCAACACACACGGATAATGTTTGCTATAAAAGGCACAAGCACTTCCCAACCTTCCCCATCAATCCACAGTTCGGCGCCGGGTCCATTCCCTTAGGATAAAGGTTTACCGCTTCACTCACGGCATCACGCATATATCCACATGTGTACGGCAAGGGAAACATAATGTTTCCAAGGAGAGATGGCTATCGGCCCTAGCTGCTTCAATTAGATACCGGGCTTACCGATTCTCATAGGTCGGCATGCGTGTGGTACGTTCAAAAACTTGACACACAGAACCACACGTTACGACCTTAATCCAATTATCATACACGGACGGGAGATCTACACATACCATCCCGCCCGTCCATCCTTATGATTCCAACATAAGTAAGACAAGCAACCCCTATGTCTTGCGAGTGACAGGAAATCACTCGACTTGTAACGGACCTAAAAGCATTGCTCTATCGATCCTTTCATACTAGTATTTCAAGTCATAGGTACTAGAATCATGCAACTAAGGTATTCAAACAACACCTAGAACGTAAATGAACAAGCATAAATAAATACATAGTTGCACGAATTGAAAGTTAGGTCATGCTCCAGGGCTTGCCTTCTTGAGCTAGCTGACTGTTAGGCTCCAGGTCGACTGCGATTTCATTGGCACCGCTCTCGGGGACTCCTTCTTCGTCGGCGGGGAAGAGGTGGTAGATGCCGTCAGCAAGAGCACCTTCTACATGAGATGCATAACTTTATAGTGGCTGCCTAAGTGATCTAAAATCAGGCCATATTCACCTAGACATGCTAGTATACCACTTTCTCCTTCACAAAATTAGAGGAGGGGTGTGAAAATTTTTGTGTCTTATGATGGTGATTGTGTGCACATATACAACATTTCAATTTGTTATTTTTGAGCAAGTGTGCAGTTCTGGAATTTAGATTTCCCATGCTCCATTTTTAGTTAATTATCAAAATTGACCTATTTGTTTTTACAAACTCAATTCTACTCTACTTTCTTCTCATTTTTGTTTCTCTGTTTCTGTTCATCCTTTTTATCTACATACTTTATGACACCTACTGGAGTATAAGAGTTAGACTCACTCCAAAATTTAGCTAAAACTGAGCTACACAGAATTTATTAAAAATAGTATAAACTGCTGCTTAAAGAAACAAGAGAAATTCATATAAAATTGAAAATACCTTCAAATCAGATAATTTTTCTACCAGAGCTACTCACAAGTGAAAGAAAGCCTCTGACCAAGTGGTGGCTAAAAATAACACTTGGACAGCCCTCAATAATGTTCTATCCGAAAACCCACATCTATTTATTTACTAGTCTAAACAGGGTCAAAAATTAAGTTTAGCATTTTTACCACATGTGCTAACAAGTTCTAGACCTCTGGAGAAAAATGGTATTTTTTGGCTGCATGGATCATTTTTAATAATTGCAGGACCAAACTAAGACAGGAATCACAAATTAATTCATAACTGAAGCTATAGTCCATATTTTTAGGTCTCCTTTGGACACAAGACGTCTAATGTCACTACAAACAACATATCCAAAGGTCAGCTCTAGAAGAGCTCAGGATTTGAAATGGTGCACAAGTTTCTAAAAACAGAGTTCGAATTTTAATTCGAAAAAGGTTCACCAAAAGTATATACATGCTAACATGAGATTGGAGTTTACAATCTCACGAGTCCAGAGAGTATTTTTGTGCGTTTTTCCGATTTTTGTAATATTTTTGATGGATTTTACAAGATTTCGGGTAAATGGGTTAATCCTTAAGAATCTTTTTACGCCGCGACCCTTGAATCTTTTGAAAACTTCGCGAACAGGTCCCTGCCTTCTTTCACTGGAAACCCTGTGAAAAGGAAGACGATGAAGTTACGTCCTCGGCTCGTCGACGGTGTTGCGCCGGCCAAACGACGGCGGGAGGAGGTCGGAGAAGTGGGGGAAAAGAACCAGCAGCTCACCACGAGTCGAATGGTGGCGGTTGGGAGGCCGGAGGAGGCTCGGAGGTCGCCGGTGACGGTGTGGTGGCGGTGCGGCCGCCGCGGCTTCGATTCTGGCGAGGTTGGTGGCTGTCACCAGGGTTGGAGGGGCTCGTGAGCACCAGTGGGACTCGGTGGAGCTGTTGGGATGCTCGGTTGACCTCGGGGATGGCTCAAAGTGGGCGCTCGACGTGGAGGTGCTCCGGCGGCCGGGAATGGGGATTTGGGGGAAAATCCAATTTCTCGCCGGAGAGTTGGGGAAAGCTCGAGAGAAGTGGGGGAAATGGAAGCCAGGGAAGTGGTCTAGCTCTATGTGCGAGGAATTTGGGAATGGTGGAGAGACGAGGACGAATTTTGCCCCGACACTCAGCTCGGTTCTTGCGGCTGGAGGTTGAAGAAGGTGGGAGCGAATGCGGGGAGAAGGAAAATGGCTGGGCGCTAGCTGGGGGAAGGAATGAGGGTGCTCGGTGGAGTGTTTGGGCACGCTAGAGAGAGATGAGCTGCCTCGGGAGCGCGCGCGAGGGAAGATAGGTGATGGGACGCGCCATTGATGCGCCCCCGAGCTCGGACAGAGCGTGCGACGGGGTTGGGCTAGGGGGATCGTGGCGTGATCGAGTGAGATATGCTGCAGAGCCTCTTGGTGCATCGCGAGCGAGAATCTCGGCCGCGGGACGGCGCTGCACGGCGCGCGCACGGCTGAGGCCAGTGGCCGAGCTTGCTCGCCATCATGGCGCTCCGCGGCACGAGGCAGCAGGGACGCCGCAGTCCGCGATGTGACCGTACGAGAGGCCGGACACCCGCGCGAGGACAAGCGCTACATGCCGCCGCGGCTCGGCTGGCCTGGCGTGGTCTCCGCCGCACGCCGGCCACGTGGCGGCTGGACCCCGACCGGAGCAGAGCGCGCTAGGGGTGAGCTGGCAGCACCCGTGGAGCTCCTTTGCCTTTTTTGAATTTTCTTCAAAAATTTGAACTGAACATTCAAAAGTGTAAAAATAAAATTTGGAGTTTGAGATGTGGGACACAACTTTCTTTTTAGTGTGAACCTGAAATTTCAAATTTTTCAAGCTCGAACAAACCAATTTCAAACAGGCGTTCAGAACTGTTTTTTGAGTTTTTGAGGGGCTTAACTGCAATATTTGAAAAAGTTCCCAACAGTGACTAGGCCTTATTTGTGATGGCAAACAACTTTTATTTTTGGATATTTTATGTTTAGTACAAAATTCTTGAGATTTCAGTTGGGTGTCAAAAGGGCCTTATTGAAATTCAAATTTCGAATTTAAATTCAAATCAAGTGTGCTACAACCAATGCTACCCCTTTGATCCTGTTTTTAGTGTGTTTTCAAGGTGCTAAATTCAGGGATGTCACAAAGATGTGCTCCACTCCAAGGCTTGCGTGCAGGGTTCAAATCTCACCTCTAGTTGATTTTTTGGTGATTTTTGTGTGCTACTAAGTGACATGGTTGGGTGGTTGGGTGACGTGGATTGCGGCCGTGTGATGTGGCCGGGGTGCGGCCATGGTGACGTGGCTCTTGTGGTGGGCTAACTTGTCTGCCACATAAACGATATTATAACATATAAATATTGTTTGTTACACTCAATTGACACATCATAGTGTAGTGTAGTGGTAGTGTAGCTCGAGCTTTAGCATTTGGTTTGAGTTTGAATCCTAGCTGTGCAATATTTTTTAGCATGAAAATTTATTTTTTCTTCAATATTTCAGCAAAAATGCTATCTCCACTTGTGTTTTGTTTTTTTATCTTTAATATTTCATAAAAACATTTTTACATTAGCAGTTTGTTGTTCGTGACCAATATGTTTTAAACATCATAGTGTTTTGGGCCGGACTATGATGAAATTGATAAAAATTGGAATAAATGATGTTGATGGGCCATAAACGAGCTGGACATCATAGCTATGCCTTGTTGCAACCATTCAAGTTTAGTTGGTACACCTACGACAATTGTGCAACGATGCTGATGTGCGTTGCTATATCTATGCCTCATTGCAACACTTCGCTTTTGTGTTGCAATAGCAAAACCTCATTTGCAATGCCCTCCGTTTACGTTGCTATATCCATTAATCCTTTTGCAACTCTTTACTTTCGTGTTGCCATAGCATAGACTCTATCGCAACACTTGATACTAAGTATAACAACGCTATATTTCAGTTGCGATATTTTCTGCTATTACAACAATTGTACAAAAGGGTTGCAACAATGTCATTATAATTACAACGCACACATCGACGTTGTGATACAATCGATTTATTGCAACACACACTATTGAAATTGCAACGGTCCACCATTTGGTTGCAATATGCCACCCTATGGCAACCAAAATTGGCTAGTGTTGCAATAAACCCTATGTATTGCAACGTTTTACTATGGTGTTGCGCTGGAAAGTGTAGCATTAGCTCAGCTCCCTTGTAGTGGTTGTTGGTTCGGTACCATGTATATCAAGGTAATGAGTCGCATTATTCCTATTCATATATAGTAGAACATATTACACACACTCCGACATCCACCCAACATGCAAATTGAGCTCATACAGTTGTCAACATATTGAAGATGCATGGGAGCATCTCAATATGAAACGTCCTCAATTATATTCTTTTCGGAAACAACCGCATCAAGTTAACCGGCGTGGAGAAGTTGGCTGTGCCATTGTAGAATGCAGAAGCAGTCACCTTAGCGGCCTGCTCAGTGATGTACCCATAATCATCCCAGAACCAAAACTCGGTGCCGTTAGAACACGGAGACCCATACCCTGGCCAGCACGCGCTTCCGGTGTACACAAACCCTGAAAATTCCAAACAAAAATCGAAGAAATATTAGATCAGAGATTGCACACCTTGATATTCTCAGTAATAAAAAGTTTTGATTAGTTCGATCTGTTACCGGCAGCAGATGGATTCTGTAACGTGGCATTTGAGAAGCCATATAAGTCGAAGAGGGAGTAACGGAAGCCACGGAGGTTGGCTTGGAGGCCGGACAGAAGAGGCCCAAGGGCGCCGTTGAACTCTACAGCGACTTTGTTCTTGTCGCCATCACACATATACTCAGCGCAAGGCCCGACGTTGATGATCCCAAATCTTCGAGCACCCATGGCATGGAGCTCAGTGAGGCTTTCCCCTCGTACAATTCGATTAGGTGCTGCATGTAAAGAACCGCCCAATTTACATTTGGTTTATATGAAATCATCGATCAATCCCTTAAGATGAGAGCTAGCACGCGTCCATATCTTGACTTGCCACGTGGTAACCCACATCTAGAGGCTCATGATAAATGCAATATCACATAAAACAATGCAAATCCGGTAGTCCCGGTATGTGTTCCACAACATGCCCAAGATCAAGCATACACATACCGTTCATACAAATACACACATCACCAAATTAACCATAGAGAGCAATTTTAGTCATTACATGAGAGTTCAACATTGAAAATATTACAAGTCCAACATAGAGATTCAAATTTAAATGAGAGCTCCAAATACAAGTCTTGAGCTCACAAAATAAAACATGAGTATCATGAATTTAAGGTTCAAGTTTCCTATGACGATCTCACAACGATAAATGATGAAACGCAACGGTACAACAAAAGCAAAGGTGCCTAGCACGAGCACACCAAAGGCACAAACATCAATGCCCGGCCTACTCCTCACCCGTATGAGGATGAACGGGGTAGAAGAGACCAAGCACGGCCTCCGGTTCGCCTGCAACTTGATAAAATATAGCAACTTGATAAAATATAGCAACTTGAGTACAAAGGGTACTCGCAAGACTTACGCAAATATAATATAACCAAGGAGTATGCATATTTGGATGTAGCAAGGAATGAGGCTTTAAGGTTAAATAAATTGCATAAACGCCTATCTCATCCTAGCCTTAACTTTTATATAACATGAGCAACTGATAAATCATCCTATAGACCTAGTCAAGTTTTATTTGTTTTGCCCATCCCACCTCAATTTTTAGTGAGCAACAATATATCATAATCATGTGGATATAGAGCATAACCATGTGAACATCATTCTCATCCATGCATGGGGTAACTCTACGATGAATCCATGGGACATTGAGCGGTGCCATAACCAAGAGTGTGGCAATTCGAATTGATTTTTAAACCTTGCAAGGGTGTACATCTTTACCCACACGACTCGAGGACCTTGCGGCTCATACACTTGGCCAAAAGTGCATAAGGGGGTACTCATGTCAACCTTTCCCAAAAAGCCTTGGACGTACGGAAGTTCCCGCCTAGCTTATGTGGAGGGTTGCCTAGGCCCACTATGAACACTCTAGGGCCCTCACCATACACACATATCTAGGACCGTGCCCGGATGACCAATTCAATTTCGGTAATTAGCTTATCCTCCCATTCATGATATGTGATAGTGCGGAAAAATTCTCAAGCCGACATCAACAACGGACGGTACTTAATCAACTCAAGCGGATCTATGCCCGAGACTCCATTCTGAAGGCCCTACACCATATCCGCTCAAGTCTCTTAAATCATTTTCATCAACAAGTTCCAATAACCATTTTTTAACCAAGGACCATAACGACATCGTTGTTGATTAACCTATCCATTCCATTCCCAAAAAGCCTACCACCCTACCACTAAGCATGGCTAACCATTAAGCAACTTAAATCAAGTTAACCCATACTACTCGAGTGACAAGGCATAAGGTAGAAACATCAAGGAATGGTCAATGCATCAAATAGGATCTACAAACTAACCACAAAATACAACCCAATGCAACCCATAACTCATATTGGAATATAAATATTTGCAAACATAGGTATTTCAACATGCTTAGCTGCTTACCTTGGTTCTCCTCGGTGTCAACTACGTTCTCCTCCGGTTCTCCTTCGCCCTCGGGCTCGATGGTCTCGCACTCCGGCGTCTCGCTCACTAAAAGAGTGAATGCATGCATGCATTAGAGATGATTACATGATGCGAATGAAAATGAAATGCATGAGCATGATTGTTGATAAAAAGCACTTCAACAAACTATCTGAAACACCCGCAAAACTAGGACGCGGATAAAGGTTTACCGAAAAGGTAGAACTACTAGCAAGCAAAGGAATAACACATACAAATTCTAAATCATGGAATTAAGGCCTAGATAAAAATCTATAACATTCTCACTGTTATTACAAGATTAAAGAAGTTGGCTATGCATTAAAATTACTTCTGCATATTTAATTATAAATTAAATCAAGTTACACCTAAGGAAAAAAATTAAATCCTAAAAGCCATGTTTAGCAATAGAAAAAATATGAAAGGCATTTTTCCTAGATTATATACAGTGAAACAAGATTAACAAAATTGGTTTTACCATTTTATCATTTTTTAGCTATTTACTATGTCATTTCTCATTTTCGGACAGCAAGCATATATTTTAATAAAAACAGTGGTAAAATCATATAAACATGGATGAAAAGTTATAGATCTAGCATTCATATGATACAAGAGTTCTAACAAAACTGCATTTGACATTTTTAGAGCAGTAGAACATTTAATATGAATTAATCAAGATTTGAGCAATATAAATTATAAATAAATATACACAGCAGTACAACATGCAAACATAGATTTTTATGAAACTTCATCCTTCTAGGAATCCAAAAAAACAATTTTCACCATTTTTGGAGCAGTATACAATTTTCTATGCATTTTACAAGTTTTCAGCCGATTCAAAACAAAATCCAAAACGCTTTTGCATCCAAGACCCTGGAAAACCATAGATCTACGCGCGCGACCACCAGCACAGCAGCAACTGACAGCAGGACCCCACGGATCAGACAGAGCTCGTGGTCAATGGCGGACGGAGGTGATTTTGACCGTCGATTCCTTGCCGGCGGTGAGGTTCCGGCGAGGGGAAAGTGACCGGTGAGCACCACAACGACGAGGAGCATCCGTTTTGTACCTTGGATTGAAGAAACGGAGGTCGGAAAGGGAGCGTCGGCATGCGGCGGCGGGCGGCGGTGCTGGTCGACGACTGCGGCGGCGCTGGGGCAATGGGGGTGGCGATTGGGTGGATGGGAAGGTCGGCGAGGTGGAGGGGAAGGTTCCTGCGGGGTTCAATCGAGTCGTCGTGGACTGCAATGGCGAGGCGAGCTCGGGCCGAGCTCCAATGGTGGCAATGGTGGTGGCGGCTGCAATGGGGAAGAATGGCTAGGGTTTGGGGGCCGGTTGCTTGGGGTTTTAAGTAGAGGGGGAAGAGCGGGGGCAAGTGAGGCATTTCGCGTGGTCGGGGAGGCCAAGAACCGGTGGTCGACGGCAACGTGGCAGCGCTGCCCTCGCTGCCCAACCAGCGAGCAGGGAGGCAACGGGAGGAAGAAGAAGATGCTGACGAGGCGGGCCCACACGTAAGAGAGACAGTTTTGAAAATGAGTTCAAACGTTTTTTCTTTAAAAGAAATAGTTCCCGAAGTCCAAAAATCACAAATAAATATATTTTGGAAAGCTTAGAACACAAGGAAGGTTCTGCAAGTTGAAAAAGTTGAAAACCATGTTTGGTTTGGTTGCAGTTTTGAATTCAAAAGATACGAATTTGGATTTTCCACTAATTTTTGACCCCTGCAAATGAACTCCAGAAATCTTGCAAAAATACTCTAAATTCCACATTTGAAAAATCTAGTATTTTATAAAAGTTTAAAACCACACAGTTGCAGCACGAAATTTGGACTTCCTTAACAAAGTGGCAATTAGTTTAATTCAAACAATTCAATAATGCACACAATGCTTATGTCATGATGCTAGTTTTGTGCATTAATGATGCTCATGATGCTAGTGATTACATGTTGATCACGGGTTTAAGATTCGGGTCGCTACACTGCACCTCAGTTTGGTTGTCGTTCTGCGGGATATACAAGAACATATGGTAGCCTGGTTTGAGGTCCATGGCTCCCACTGCGATCAGGAACAAGGACTTCGACAAGAAAATGTTCAGAGGTTTGCGGCCACCCAGCTGAGCCTTTAGTTGTGTTCTTGTGGCCCCAAATTGGCCCACTTGCTCCATAAGGGGATAAGTAATATCACCATTCTGCAAATTTGTAATGCCATACAATTTCAGAATCAGCTTTAAGAGTATATATTTATTCTATTTTCAAGCTTAGGTATATATGTGACCAATAAGTCAACTCAATACTCAATATCTATACTTAGCAAGTTCACTTAATTATCACTTGATAGATATATATTTTAATGGTTTCCACTAGGCACCTCAACCCTAGGCACCTAGGCTAGGAATCATGTTTACATCTAGGTACTTGACTTACAGTGGAGTTCCGAATCCCAGCATCTCCACAGGCGTAGTTAACTCCAGTGAAACCCTCCATTTTGACTGGGCTGGGCTTAGGAAGAGATTCATAAGGCGGTGAGCTCATCTCAAATGTCATGGATTTTGCTGCATGCCACAAGCCAAGAAATATGCATGGGTTGACATTAGATATATCAACTTACAAATGTCACACACATGCAGGGAAATAAACAAATAAATATTTCTTAACTTACTGTTGACGACTAAAAGTGGCTTAAAGCCCATCAGGCTGGGACAGCCGGTCTAGACCGTCTGTACACGCGGTTAGACCGGCTGGCCCTGTAGCCGATCTGGCAATGTGCCAGGCGGTCTAACCACCTGTCACAGGCGGTCTGACCGCCTATCCCCGAGACCGAGTAGAATCAGGTTTTTTCACATTTTTAGATCTGTACAAGGACTTCCTTGCGGGGCAAGACCTCCCCACCCTATAAATATAAAGGGTCGTGGCCGATTGAGGACCTCTACCCAATCGTACAAAAAATTGTCTTACTTTTTATCTCCAAACCATAGCTTTTCCAACCCCTTTGCTTTCCTTCTTCGTCTCCGCGACGTTTTAGGACGTTCTAAGTGGCCTTGCCGACCATAGAACAACCCTAGGTTTGCAGCCTCCGACGAGGTCCCTCCCGAGGTTGTGATCGTAGGTTTTCACGGCGGCTCTGCTACAGGCGGTCTGACCGGCCCCTACAGGCGGTCTGACCGGCTGTCTTCAGAAGCTCCGGCGAGGAGAATTCGACGACCGCGTGATCTAGCGCTTTCGGGTGTTGACCAGAAGCGCATCAACATATTTTGGCGACTCCGCTGGGGAATGAAATCTGGTTTTTGAAGACCGATCTACTATCCCTAGCACTATGGGCTTCGACGTTGGAGAAGACAACATCATGACGGCCTCGCTTGAAGATCTTTCTTCCGAAGATCATGAGAGGTTCATGGCGCTCCAGAAGCACATCGAGGCAGAGTTCTTGAAGACGTTTCGGAAAGGTCGTGAAGAACGATCGGGGAAGAGTGTTCGAGACTTCGTAATGCCTTCTTTCAAGATGAGTAAGGGGCAAATTGAGGTAATTGACAATGTAAGCACTTCTGCACCTCAACCCCCTGCATCTACTCCTATGGCTGCAACTTTTTCAGATCGTGATGCATTAGTTGTACGATTATTGGAACGAATGGAAAAATTGGAGGGTAAATCTATAGATACTCATGAATTACCTGAGCGTAATATTTTCTATGGTATGCCACCGAATTACTTTGCTGGACAGACCCCGCCACCACCCGATATGTCCAGACCGAACACGGTCAATGCAATTGGGTCGGCAGCAGTTGGGTCTGTAGCCGGTCAGACCGCCAGCACAGCCGGTCAGACCGTGGCTACAGGCGGTCAGACCACTTGTTCTGGTGGTCAGGCAAATTTGACCAATGCTATGGTGTTCGTGCCGGAGCAACCTTTGCCGTTGCCTACTGTTCCAAACTCGGTCTCTGCTGGCCGTGCTGGTCCAGTAGCTACAGCATGCGCTACTTATTCCACGACTATGCATACTGCAAATTCGGGTGGTATTCCCGATGATGTTTTTAATGCACATAGATATATGCAGAATAGGCAATCACCTCACTTGAATTATATGAATGTTATGCAACCTTCGGCCCAACAAGACCCCTAATGGGCCGAATTTACTAGATTCAGGGATGAATTGTCTGATGTGATGAGAAATAAGCTAGGTTTTGATTTTGGTAACACTAGAGTATATCAAAAACCTTATCACTCTAGCTTTGATACTGTTTCTTTTCCCAATCGGTGGCGCTTGCCTGATTTTGTTAAGTTTAGTGGAGATGATGAGCGCACCACTTGGGAACATGTTAGTCAGTATGTAGCTCAACTAGGGGAGGCTGGAAACTATGAAGCATTTAGAGTACGTTTGTTCTCATTGTCACTTACTGGTACTGCTTTTGCTTGGTTTTTTTCATTAGCCCCTGGTTCTATTATGAGTTGGAATCAACTAGAGCGTAAGTTTCATGATCATTTTTATAGTGGTAATCATGAGATGAAATTGGCAGATTTAGCATTGGTTAGATAGGGTCGGGATGAAACTATCTCTCAATTTATGAGAAGGTTTAAAGGCATTAAAAACCGTTGCTTTAATTTGTCTATTTCTGAGGTTAATCTTGCTGGCTTATTCTTTAGAGGTTTAAAATCCTCTATTAGAGAAAAAATTGACAATTGTGATTATTATTCGGTCGCACAAGTCCATATTGGAGCTGAAGTAGCTAAAGACCGAATGAATAAAGAAAAAGAGAGTTTTAAGACACGTCGGTCTAATGTTCATATAGTTGATTATGAATCCGATGATTCAACCGACGATGATAATGATGTTTATTTAGCAGAGTTTGTATGGCCTGCTAATAAGAAAACTGTGTCATGCTCATCTCTTAAGCCGATTCATAAGAATTGGCAAGAAGACATAGAATTTACTTTTGATGTATCCAAATGTGATCGTATATTTGATGAATTGCATAAATTTGGTTACATCAAGATTTCTCATGTTTTACCACCTACGGAAGAATTGAGGAAGCGTGCTTATTGTAAGTTTCATAATTCTTTTTCGCATGCTACTAATGATTGTAATGTCTTCCATCGGCAGGTTCAATCGGCTATTAATGAGAGCCGTTTGAAGTTACATGAGATGCAAGTTGATGAGACTCCTTTTCCGATCAACACCATGGAGTTGCAGTAGCCCAAGGTATTGGTTCGGCCGCATCAAGCCGAATCTACTAAAGGAAATTACGTGGTGATTGGAGAGGAAAGACCGTCTTCAAAAGAGTCGGTTAGAGAAGTGACTTATGAGAAGACGGCTGATGGCAAAGAGTCGTTTAAGGTCACTGTGAAACCCTCTGGACAAGGGGGGCAAGGATCGGTCACTATTCCTGGACCGCGGGCGCCTGGGGCTGGTCTGCTACAGGCGGTCAGACCGGCTGCGCCAGGCGGTCAGACCGCCTGTCCCCATGGATGCCCGAAGATGCTAATTCCGAAGCGTCTGGAAGTTGGTACTTGGAAGATGAACATGGCAAAGGAGCAGGGTGGTCAGAAGCCTAAAGTCACATTTGATATGCTTTATGACAAGTACACCAAACAAAAGGTCGTTCCAAGCGATCAGCCATTAAAAAAAAGAATGTGATCACAGATTCAGAACGAGAGGGTTCCTTCACCTCCTCGTATGAAGTTGGATCCGGTGTGGGATAACAATGGAGTGATGTGGGTGCCATATCATTCAAATGTGCAGCCTTCGTTTCATCCTAGCTGCGAAGGTCCAAGAAGACGTGTGCAGGACAGGATTCTTTGTCCCAGGAGAGACCAATTGGCTTTCCGTCAATCTGGTCAAGAGCGGGCACAGGCGGTTAGACTGCCAGTAACAGGCGGTCAGACCGCCCCTCAAGGTCAGCCGTCAAGACTTCCACCGAGGCAAGTTTATCGACCTAAGAAGGAGGAGGTGCAGAGCATGGATGTGGACTCAGAGAGGACTACTGAGTTTGACATTATTCAAGTTGGAACAATGGATGTTCCTATTGAGAAAAGTCTGGCTATGAAGCCGACTTCCAGTAAAAAGACGGTGTAAGATCAGGGGGCTAGTACTAGCAAGGCTCAGCAGCACTTTCTTCCAAGGTGGTGTCCTGAAGGGTTGACTCGCACGCAGAAGATGAAGCTTCAGAGACTCCGTTTTCGAGAAAGACAAGAGCAAGAGTTGGAGAAGCAGAGAGATGAATTGTTCAACCAAGTCAAGCCTATGATTCCACAGAAGGAGTGGAAGCCGAAGGAAGGCCAACAGGCGGTCCAACCGGATGTACAGGCGGTCCAGACCGCCTGTCATTTGGAGACTGCAGCCCAGGCGGTCAGACAGCCTGTACAGGCGATTAGACCGGGTGACGCAGAAGCGCCCAGTGTTTCTTCTTCCAGTTCTTTGGCTCGTGATTGCAAGTCAACATCGGTTCCCACTGCTAAGGACGATGAAGAGCTTGTTGATTACAGTTCTTCTCTGGATCGTATGAATGTTGATGTGAATGTGCTTCATATGTCCATGAATGGGGACATGCTTTCGGAGGAGGAGGTTGCTCATCTTGATTTTGGTCCCAAGGAAGCTATATTTCATAAGCCTAAAGCTGAAGACAATCACTTGAAGGCTTTATATCTGAAGGGGCATATCAATGGGAAGCCAATCTCGCGGATGTTTGTCGATGGAGGGGCTATTGTGAACTTGATGCCCTATTTTTTGTACAAGAAGCTTGGTGGTTTAGATTCGGAGCTGATCAAGACCAACATGACCGTCAGCGGCATTGGAGGAGGAGAGCCTATTGGTGCCATGGGGGTGATTTCTATGGAGCTTACTATTGGGAGCAAGACCTTGGCCACTGCTTTCTTTGTCGCAGAGACTCAAGGTAACTTTAGTTTATTCTTGGGTCGTGATTGGATTCATGCAAATTAGTGCATTCCTTCTACTTTGCATCAATTTTTGATTCGGTGGATAGATGATGATGTAGAGGTTGTGCATGGTGATACTTCTGCTTGTGTTGCTTTAGCTGATAGCTCTTTGGTTGGCATTCATGATGATGTTAGATGTTTGTCAGGCTTAGATCTTTCTGAATTTGAGTTTATCAGCTGTACTAAGAATGGCTTCATCCCTGCTGTCATGAAGCCAATGAACAATCGGCTGAATCATCTCATATGATTTAATGGATAATCGAGAGTGGTTGCAGCAGAGACTTGAACACTATCGAGCGCATCAGAATGATATGTGTGAAGCCATTGAAGATTTTATTGATATAAGCAAGCTAGGATGTGGTTTTACGTCAGCCGATCCTCTTGAGGAAGTAGACATTGGTGATGGTTCTATACCCAGGCCGACGTTTGTAAATAAGAATTTAGATCCTGATTTTAAATCTGAGTTAATAAAGTTATTAAAGGAGTATGTTGATTGCTTTGCTTGGAATTATCATGAAATGCCTGGTTTAAGCCGAGAGCTTGTTGAGCATCGGTTGCCTATTAAGTCTGGTTTTAGGCCTTACAAACAACCTACTAGGCGTTTTAATCCTGAAATTTATGACCAAGTTAAAGAGGAAATAAATCGGTTATTAGAAGCAAAGTTTATTAGACCTTGTCGATATGCTGAATGGATTTCTAATATTGTACCCGTGGAAAAGAAAGGAACGGGTAAGATTAGAGTGTGTATTGATTTTAGAAATCTTAATCGTGCTACTCCTAAAGATGAATATCCTATGCCAATAGCCGATATGCTTATCGATGCTGCGTCTGGACATAGAATGATTAGCTGTCTTGATGGTAATGCTGGTTATAATCGAATATTCATGGCCGAAGAGGAGATATCCAAAACGGCTTTTGTATGTCCAGGCTTTGTTGGTTTGTTTGAGTGGCTTGTTATGACTTTTGGTTTAAAGAATGCCGGTGCTACTTATCAGAGAGCGATGAATTTGATCTTCCATGATTTGCTTGGTATTATCTTGGAAGTTTATATCGATGATATTGTTGTTAAATCGGCTAGAAGTGTTTCTTATTTGGCCGATTTGAGACTTGCATTTGAAAGAATGCGTCGGTATGGTTTGAAGATGAATCCACTCAAGTGTGCTTTTGTTGTGTCGGCTGGGAAGTTTTTGGGCTTCATAGTTCATGAAAATGGAATTAAAATTGATCCAAAGAAGGCCGACACTATTGGCAAGTTGCAGGCGCCTAGCTCTAAGAAAGAGTTGCAGAAATTCTTGGGCAAGGTGAATTACTTGAGAAGATTTATTTGCAATTTGTCGGGAAAGGTGAATGCTTTTACTCCTTTGCTTTGGTTGAATGATGATGCTGAATTTACTTGGGGGGCAAAACAGCAATAGGTGAAGAAAGTGTTATTGTGGCTGTTTTGATCCAAGAGACCGAAGGGAAGGAGTATATTGTTTCATATGCAAGTAGAAGATTATTGGACGCCGAAACAAGGTATACTTTCATTGAAAAGTTATGCTTATCATTATAAAATGATTGCACAAAGTTGAGGCATTATTTGTTATTAAATACTTGCATAGTTGCTAATCAAGCCGACATAATTAAATACATGTTGCATAGACCTATATTAAGTGGTAGAATCGGCAAATGGGCTTATGCTTTAATTGAATATGATTTAGTCTTTGAGCCATTGAAATCTATGAAAGGACAAATCGTTGCCGATTTTATTGTTGAACATAGGATTAGTGAACATCTTTATTTAAATGTCGGCTATATTACTTTTACTCCATGGAAATTGCATTTTGATGGATCGGTTTGCAAAAGTGGTTGTGGAGTTGGTGTTATTCTTATTTCACCAAATGATGTTGTTTTTGAGGCTCTTAACCGATTAGATCATAAGTGCACTAATAACCAAACTGAATATGAAGCTTTATTATTCGGATTGGAGATATTACATGACATGGGAGTAAAACATGTAGAAGCATATGGTGATTCTCTTTTGGTAGTTCAGCAAGTATCTAAAGTTTGTCAATGCTTAGATGGATTTTTGAATGCTTATCTTGATAAGTGTTTAGATATTATATCTTGCTTTGATGAATTTGTCATTTATCATGTACCAAGAGAAGAGAATCCTAGAGCTAATGCGTTGGCGCAGCAAGCATCAGGCTATAATGTTCAGAAAAGAAATTTTCATGAAAAGAGGCCGATGTTTCGTGAAGCTGACATTTCTGCTCTGGAACAGACGGTTCGACCGCCTGTTACATTTCTGCTAGATTGGCTATGGTAGAGGTTCATGAAGAAATTTGTGGTACACATCAATCGGCTCGAATGATAAAGTGGCTCCTTAGACGGGCTTGTTTTTATTGGCCTACGATGATAGCCGATTGTTTTCGTTACTACAAAGGATGTGAAGAGTGTCAAAAGTTCGGGGATATTTAGATTGCACCTGCTGCGTTGATGCATCCAATCATTAAGCCATGGCCTTTTAGAGGATGTGGTTTAGATTTTGTTGGTAAGATTCATCCTCCTTCATCCAAAGGTCATTGTTTTGTGATTGTGGCTACTGATTATTTTACCAAGTAGACTGAAGCAATTCCCCTCAAGAACATGACACATAGAGAGGTGATTGAGTCTATTACTGAGCATATTATTCATAGTTTGGGATTCCTGAAACATAGGTACGTGAGTTTGTTGGATCCTATGGTATTAAATTGCTCAATTCATCTCCGTATTATGCTCAAGCCAATGGTCAAGCCGAGTCTAGCAACAAGATTTTGATCAAGCTCATAAAGAAGAAGATTGAAGATCATCCTAAGCGGTGGCACGAGGTATTATCTGAAGCATTATGGGCGCATCGTATTTCTAGACATGGTGCTACTAATGTTACTCCATTTGAGCTCGTCTATGGTCAAGAGGCCGTTTTGCCCGTTGAGGTAAATCTGGCTGCTTATAGATTGGCTAAGCAAAATGATCTTAATGCTAGTACATATTGTGCTTGATGATGGATAATATTGATGATGTGACCGACAAGCGTTTGGAGGCCTTAGAGGAGATTCAAAAAGACAAAAGAAGAGTGGCTCGAGCATATAACAAGAAGGTAAAACTCAAATCCTTTCAAGTTGGTGATTTGGTTTGGAAGACTATTTTGCCTATAGGAACGAAGAGCAACAAATTTGGTAAATGGTTGCCGAATTGGGAAGGACCATATCGTATTGTGAAGGTTTGTTCCGGGAATTCCTATGTGGTAGAGACTTTGCAAGGATTTCAGTTGCCAAGAGCACTCAATGGGAAGTACTTGAAGAAATATCATCCAAGTGTTTGGCAACATGCTTGAAAGGATATGGCTGATATGTGCCCTGTACACGCGGTTAGACCGGCTGGCCCTGTAGCCGATCTCGCAATGTGCCAGGCGGTCTAACCGCCTGTCACAGGCGGTATGACCGCCTGTCCCCGAGACCGAGTAGAATCAGGTTTTTTCACGTTTTTAGATCTGTACAAGGACTTTCTTGCGGGGCAAAACCTCCCCACCCTATAAATATAAAGGGTCGTGGCCGACTGAGGGCCTCTACCCAATCGTACAAAAAATCGTCTTACTTTTTATCTCCAAACCCTAGCTTTTCTAACCCCTTTGCTTTCCTTCTTCGTCTCGGCGACGTTTTAGGACGTTCTAAGTGGCCTTGCCGACCTTAAAACAACCCTAGGTTCGCAGCCTCCGACGGGGTCCCTCCCGAGGTTGTGATCGTAGGCTTTCGCGGCGCCTCTGCTACAGGCGGTCTGACCGGGCCCTATAGGCGGTCTGACCGGCTGTCTTCAGAAGCTCCGGCGAGAAGAATTCAACGACCGCGCGATCCTCTTGCTGCTGACCTGGTCCTCGTGCGTTGACCATAATGCGTCAACACATCCAATAAGCAAATGAACTGACCTGGTCCTCTTGCTGCTGCAGGCAATCCTTGAAGCATAAGTAATCATTGATCCCCAAGATGATATTCTATGAAGCAACCTAATCACTTTATGAGAGTAGATCAGACGACCAGTTTGCATGCGGCCGCATGGATGCGCGTGCCTCCATATATAACTTCGTCAACTCTGAACCCACGGAATAGTTCCCAGATTCATCAGCAATATAATGGAAATATCATAGTCGACATCATCTTCATTCATGCACATATAATTAAGTTTACGTACGTTGTTGCCAATAGGAACATTATAGACCAGAATGCACTGCGTGGGTGAAATGAGGCTATGGCTTACTAGATACCAATTGAACATAACAGTCAGTCAGTCAGGCACACAATTATCCACTTTTTCACTTCTTTCAACAGATATACCTAGTAGGTATCTTTCCAGCTTTTAATAATACCAATTCGACTTATTAAGCTGTAACTAGAGCCATCAACTTCTATATTATTTCTTATTGTTCATTGAATGACCTCCTTTATATTTTTTATGTAATAAACATAATTTTATTTACTTGCAGCAGCTCATGTTAATAGGTGAGATATTGCTGATATTCTAAATTCTGGTTATTTACTAAACAGAGAGTCAAAATCAAGGGTCTTAGGGCCTATTGTATGTATCTCGGTCGACAGTGTGCTCGTGACACCTAGAGACTTCCAGTTTCTCCCAAGCAAGCCATAGTTCCTTTTTTTTTTAAAAGAAAAACAATCTGTATGTATTGAATATCACTATGTGAAACCCACACCATATAGGTAAGGGTCATAGATCGGCATTTGTAATGGGCATAGGCCACGTTAGCTATATTGCGTTACTAATGACCAGTCAGTATTAGTAACAAGCACGTGCACGATACCAATGAGAGCTCAATGGTAATGAGCTTCAAGAAAATCCTGTTACTAAAAGCCATTACTAATGACTCTGTGGGGCTTCTCCTGTTAGAATTGGTAACAGGCATTACTTGAAGCCCAATACCACTAACAACTCATAGGGAATGGTCGTCTTTCTGTGCCTGTTACTACTGGGCGTTACTAATGACCTGTGCGGATGTTCCACTGGGTCCTATTGTCAGTGTTACAAATCACCTATCTATCTATAAAAGAACGAGTAGAATTGAAAACGTTTCTCACCCAAATCGGACCCGCGCTACCCTCACACCGGACCCATCTGTAAGGGTCAACAAGGGTAGGGAGGGGGTCAAACCCACAAAAACTAATATTTAGAAAATGTTTCTGCCAACAACAAATTGTTTTTCTCACCGTTACTCGTCCTAACCCGCTAACCGCGTGACTCCTGTCGATCGTGTCCCTACCCTCGGCTGCCTGGCAATTTGAATGTTGTTTGTCCACGAGATATCTGCAATTTGAGCACGTCACGATGCCACCGCGCCATATGCTGTTTGTGCACGGGAATTTTGGAGCTCCTTCGGACCATGGACCGACACGTACACGTGTCAGTGTGGTTTTGTTTTTTACCTGGAGAGACGCACCATGATTCTCCTTTCTTCTTCTTTGCCTTGTTTCAATTGAAAATCAACAAAGTTGCAGCGGACGTAACAAACGAGCAGTAGAATAGCAATTAGAATTATGTGAAAGGAGATTGTACGAGCAAGCATGGACATGGAAGAAATTTCCGATGGCACACAAAGGATGCGTTAAATTTCTAATTGCATAATAGGAATTAGCCCAAGTATTTTTTTCTTCACTCCATGTAGTTTTCCCCCTGTTCGGCAGCACTGGATTGGCTGGGCTGGCAGCCAACCATCCAGCCCGCCCCAGTCACTGCCAGATGGGCCAGACAAACCCCAGCTAGACACTGCCAGGTGGGCCAGCTCAGCTCCAGCCAGCCTCCAGCCCAGCCCATTACAAGCAACCGAACAGGCCATTTGTCAATTAATTTGTCCCATTAAATTTTGTCTTAACTACTTATTATATTGGAGCTATGACTCATTGTAATATTAGTTTGGTTCTACACTGCTTCACCTCTCATATACTAGGATCACGATCCGAATTCTGGATATCTCGAATTATCGTTTTGAAAATTGTTGGTTCATGTTCCAGCATATTAAGCCTTTCATGTTTGATATCCATTCATACTAAATGTATACCACATGTATAATCTAAAGCAATTATCTCTCAAATCGGATCCATCGTCCTCTAACATTGAACCCACCTGTAAGGGCCGAGGGAGGTGGTCAGGTAGAAGGAGATCAATCAAAATCATGTAAAGAGAAAAGGCAAATAATTTTTCTAAAAAAAAAATTAAAATTTTCACCCTGGCCCATCCTACTTGCACCACATTTATATTCATAGAATCGTCTAAAGAGAAAAGGACAAATAATTTTGTATCACGTGCGTGTCGCACGTACGTCTCTGCTAGTCAAGGGAAACGAGCCTCTGTTGAAGTCCATTACCAATGGAGACTGGAGCGAGATTCAGTGTCCCATTGTCAGCGTTACAAATCACCTATCAAGGGAAACGAGCCTATGTTTAAGCCAATTACCAATGGAGACTGGAGCGAGATTCAGTGCCTTTGATTCATAAAGTCACGTCGTCACTTCCTCTTCATCATGTGCCACCATTCTGCATCCGACGGTCCTTAGTGATTCAAAGCAGAACCAGCCTGGAGTCCACGTCTCCACCATTCACAAGTCAGTCGAGGCAAAGCAAAAGCGGGTTGGAAGGAGCGAAGGTCTGCTGCTCCAGAGGCGAGGAGGATCGGGCCACCACTAGAATCCCGTGGAGGAGAGGGCCGCTATCCCCTTGTTGCTATGGGTACTGCTGCCCCTCACACTGCTTGTGAGCTTGCGCACGCCATTAATGGTGTGCTGCTGACCTCGGCGGCAAGTCATCACCTCGGCCTATAAAAGGCGACATCAAGAAGGTCCTTAATTCTTATGTCAATCCTCCAAGGTCGCTAAGCGCCTCCACTACTGCACCAAGCATCGACCTCTACAATTTCTCCATGTCTATTTCATCTCTAAAAATACCCTAGGTAAAGCACCCCCAAGATCCATTCTACAACAATCTGAAACCTCTCACCATCCCATCTCCACTCCCTGTGCCGCTTGGCGCTGGCTGAAGCTCAACTGTGCGGCCATGGAGGATGGGGGCAACTGAACTTGGCGCCTAAGCTGTGAATGGTAAAGTGGCAGGATTGAATAGATGAATGAATAGCTTTTATAGCAATACTCACCCACTAACTTTAGGGGTGATAATAGTGTATTAGGACTGGCGATCTCACTCCCTCTCCGTGATTTGGCAATGGATCTCTCTGATCTGGCTGCCAAACTGGATTTCTCTCATGGAATTGCGTTTCAGCGTGAAGTTCTTCATCGATTCAACAAGTCAGTACATCACCCTTCCTCTTCCCCTGATGGTTCCTTCTTTCTGCTAGTGACTTTCCGAAGATTTACTTTTCGCTTAACGGAAGACTCGGTTGCTCTCGCACTGCAATCCTGTCTTGGTGGATCGGCTCATGGTTTTCATGTCACTTTCTTGAGTGAGAATCACTTTCGTTTGTCGGTCTCTTGCAAAGCTGTGGGTTTTCATGTTTATTCGCTTCGTCGATTTATTGGGAATTGCTTTGATACATCTTTGGAATGATGGAGTAGCTTATCGTGAATCTGACAAGCGACGCTGGGAAATTGAACAAGAAAAAGAATGGACTCTGGTTCAATCTAGGAAAAGTAAGAACCAGTCCAAGCAATGGATTAGGAAGAAACCGCTTAAGAGAGTTCGTTTTGCTGAAGTCTTAGTTCAAGATTCCCCAATTAAAAAACATACACCTCCTGCTTCGTCTCTGCATATTGTTTTTGGGGCTTTCAAGACGGTGATCAATCCTTGTTCAGAAGTGCCAACCAAACAAGTTTTTGGACGGATTTTCAAAGATCTGGGGGCACACCATTTGAATAATCCGATGATTGCGCCTGGATCATCATCAAGTGCGCAGTTTTCGCGTCCCCCTCAAATTTCAAATGTCGGGCCCTTTTGCAACCGTTGTTTGACTTTAGGTCATTGGGCCAGATGTTGGACTTTGGAAGTAAGATGCCGTGTATGTCGTTTGTTTGGTCATTTGGCGGGACATTGTCCATCAAGCCGTCGGCCCATTTTGGTGTCTAAGCCCATGAAGCGCTGGGTTCCTAAATCCACTGTGAATCATTCTCCCCTTTCCTCAGAAGATACAATTGATCCCTAGTTCCCTTCTAGCGACTCCTCATATCCCGCAACAGAACCAACCTTTCTTTCTACGCCTCTCCATCAACAGTGCCAACCTCAATCGCCTCCTTCGTTGGACTCTCAGCCGGCGCAGTCATCTCCTTGTGACATGGCCAACTACCCTTGCAACCCGATGTTGTATGCTCCCCATGGGATGCACATTGATCAAGGGTGGAATCGGCCAGCTCGCTCTCGAGTTGCTCTGGGTGGTGAACCTCCTCGCCGGCATGAACAGTTTGCGATTCTCTCTCTGCATCCAGCGCCGGAGGTACAGGCACAAATTCCTGAACTCATTGATGATGTGGTTGCAATGCTTCATCATGATTTCCCGGTCAGAGTTGTGTCTGCATTCCTGTCACCGCTTGGTCTAGGGCTTTTTGAGTTTGAGAGTACTGTTCAGCGTGAGGCGCTGCTAGATGCTTCGCCGATCTCCTTTGCTCATGGTCAGGCCATTGTTCAGCGTCATGATGAAGCGAGAAATTTTCGAGTCTGCAATTATACTCGTCAGTGTTGGATCATGTTCCTGTGCTATCCTTTGGATTATCAAACTTCAGATTTCATCAAAGTAACGGTTGCACCTTTTGGTCGTCTTTTACATTGGTATGAAGGTCCCAACAAGACTAGAGTCTTAGCTCAGTGTCTTGTCATTGCTCCAGAACATGTCCCACGCAGTGTGGTCATCTCTAGCGGTTCTATTCTTGGAGGCAACGGCCAGTCGTGGACAGCTGCAGTTTATATCTTAAATGGTCAATTACCTGATGCTTTTCCACCTGATGAGGATCCTGTACCTGTTGATGGTAATCCTCATCCTATTCATGGTGACCCGCTAGTCAATCCTAATGTGGTGCCACATTGGCACCATGATGTTGCTGGAGCGGGCCAGGAATTGCATGCTGAGATGGGGATGAATCAAGAGCAAGTACAGGATGCTCAGAATGATCTGCTTGACCCTGCCCAACAAGAGAATGATGATGATTTTGAGGCGATGGATATGGATCACCCACATGTACTGGCTTTCCCCCAACATCCGCATCAGCCGCAAGACTCTGTCTCCATTGATCAGTCTGGTTCTACAGCGCACTACTTCAGGGCTCATGGGCCGGACATTGTATTGAGAGTGGAGGATGTTTTGAATGGCAATTTGGGGTCAATTTCTTCTTCCTCGATGTCAGATTCCTCAGAATCAGAAGTACAGAGTACACCCCCTAGCATTGCTTTTCTGTTGGCTGAGGACCATGCTTTCAAATTCATGCCGACTAATTTACTTAAGAACCCGATCATCATACCAATCACCATGATCAATATCCCTCCTCGTGTGGAGGTAGAGGAGCAGAGTCTAGCTATCATTCCCTATCGGCCAAGTGCTCATGCAGTGATGATTGCATTTTGGGCGATGGCACAGTACCAGCAGAATCAACCAATGAATTGGGATCAGAATATGCAGATACTAGCTTTAGAACCCTCTCCGGTGGTTGGTATTGAATCTTCGGAGCAAGTTGGTCAACAGAGTAGCCCAACTCGGCATGTTTCCTTGCCAACAGTAGTCTCCACCGCCCATCCTTGGGCTCTCCTGGAAGACTCTTCAGTTCGCCGCAGTGCACGGCAAAACAAAGCTCGTGATGGTTTCAAGTACTATCAGTTAGAAGATCATCCCAGGAAGAAGAGGTGTGTTTGGGCGGAAGTTCCTGTTAATCATGCTGATGCTGATAAGATGTTGGTTAACCCTCCAAAGCCTGATGATGAGCAGTTTCCTGGGCAAATTCCGAATGAAATGCTGAAGAACTGGGGCATTGTGTGCCATGTTGAACCTGAGGACCTCACTGATGAGGTCCTCAACCAGGATCCCCTTCCCATGGTGGTCAATGAAGAAACACTCAACTAGATGCATAGTCAGGAAGGCTGTCTGTTGGTGGCCTCTTGAAGATCCAACATTTATATTATGCAATCTTAATAATCTAGTACTTTATGAGAGAATACTTTTAAGTATCCGTGTGTTAGCTCAACTGTTGAACCATGTTTCTACTTATCAGTATCTCTGTGGAAATTATTTTCACTCGTGTTCTTGGTTTTTTATGCTGGCACTTTGTGTCTACTCTGGCTTCCTTTTTTCCCTCGGTTTTAATCAATGAATAGGAACTGGAATGTGCTCTGTTGGAATATTAGAGGTATTAATAGTGAAGCTAAGTGGGGTGCGCTTCGTAATAAGATTGATGAAAGTGCTTGTTCAGTCCTTTGTTTGCAAGAAACAAAGAAGGAATCTTTTGATGCTCAATACTTAAAAAAATTTGCCCCTCGAAGATTTGATAGATTTGAGTACATACCTTCAATAGGTGCCTCGGGGGGGATTCTAGTAGCATGGGTTGGCTCAGTGTTTGATGGAATAGTGATTGAGAAGCAAAGTTTTGCGATTATGATCTCCTTTACAGCCAGGCACAATGCTGAGACGTGGAATCTAACAACAGTATATGGACCATGTTTAGAACCTGCTCGCACTGTCTTTTTACAGTGGTTCCGATCCCTTAATATCCAGGATGAAGATAATTGGATGGTGCTTGGAGATTTCAACTTTTATAGGTCATTGGAGGACAGAAATCGACCTGGGGGGATATTCAGGATACTTTTGTCTTCAATGAGGCAATTGGGCATCTTGGTCTCATTGAATTACCTTTGAAAGGAAGGGCTTTTACCTGGAGTAATATGCAGCAAGATCCTCTTCTTGAACAACTGGACTGGTTTTTTTACTTCTCTGAATTGGACTCTATCCTATCCCAACACTACTGTTCTGCCACTGGCTAAACCTATTTCAGATCATATTCCTTGCAAGATTGTGATCAGTACGACCATTCCTAAAGCTAATATTTTCAGGTTTGAGAATTTTTGGCCTGAACATCCTGGGGTTCTTGATGTTGTTAAGGAAGCATGGGAGATTCCAATGCCTCACTGCCAAAGTAGTCCCAAGCTCATTTCTACTAAGTTCAAAAAGTTGAGACACTCACTGAAGCATTGGAGCAGAAACTTATCAAATCTAGGGAAGCAAATTGATGAATGCAATATAGTTATATTTTTTATGGACTCTTTAGAGGAGTGTCGTCCCCTATATCCGAATGAGTGGAATTTCAGAGTTATCTTGAAAGCACATCTGCTGAGAATTCTAAGATATAGGAATGTATATTGGAGGGAAAGGCATACTGTTAACCGTATCAGATTAGGTGATGAATGTACAAAATATTTTCATGCAATGGCCACAATTTCGTACAGGAAAAATGTGATAACACATGTCACATATGAAGCTGGTAATCTTGTCACTGACCATGCTTCAAAAGCTGCCTTATTCTGGGCTGCTTTCAAGAATAGAATGGGTGTTTCTGCAGAACCTCAAATGCAATTTGACTTAACTGGCCTTATTTCTCCACAAGACCTGGATTGTCTGGTGGCCCCTTTCACGCATGAGGAGATAGATTTGATAATTAAGCAAATGCCAATTGATAAAAGTCTTGGCCCTGATGGTTTCAATGGAATGTTTATCAAGAAATGCTGGCCAATTATCAAAGCAGATTTCTATAAGCTTTGTGAAGATTTCTTTGATGGAGCAATTGATTTAGAGTCAATCAACAGCTCCTTTATCACCCTGATCCCCAAAGTCAATAACCCTGAAGGTGTCAATGATTACAGACCCATATCTCTCCTGAATTGCAGTATCAAGATCCTTACTAAAATACTTGCCGAAAGGTTACAAGCAGTAATTCTGAGGCTGCTTCATGCTAATCAATATGGATTTATCAGGACTCGATCCATCCAGGACTGCTTGGCTTGGAGCTTTGAATATTTACATCAACGTCATGAGTCTAAAAAAGAAATTTTGATTCTTAAACTTGATTTTGCAAAGGCTTTTGACACAGTGGAGCATTCGGCAATGTTGGCAATCATGGAAAGCATGGGTTTTCCACATAAATGGCTGTCATGGATGAAAATGTTATTTTCTTCTGGAAACTCGGCAATCCTTCTAAATGGAGTGCCTGTCGAGCAATTTAAGTGTAAGAGGGGTGTACGGCATGGAGATCCCCTCTCACCACTGCTATTTGTTCTAGCTGCAAAACTCTTTCAAGTTCTTATTAATCAAGCTTTCAGAGAGGGAGTCTTTACTGCTCCTTTACCACAAGCACACAGTGATTTTCCAATTATACAATATGCAGATGACACACTCATGATTATGCAAGCAGATGCCCCTCAATTACTGTCTCTTAAGGGTTTGCTTAGCACTTTTGCAGACTCTACGGGGCTTAGAGTTAACTACAATAAATCACAGATGATCCCAATTAATGTGGAGGTCACTAAGGCAGAAGCTCTGGCTTCACTTTTTGGTTGTCAATTAGGCACCCTGCCTTTTACATATCTTGGACTGCCAATGGGTACTACCAAGCCAAAGATTGAAGACTTTTCTCCGATTATTGATAGGATTGAAAGAAGATTATCTTCATGCTCTTCTCTGCTGACTCTCTCTGGAAGAGTTGAGATGGCAAACTCTGTCATAACTCCTATTACTACATACGTCATGTGTACAATCAAGGCTCACAAAGGGGTGATTGAAAATGTTGATCAGGGAAGGAAACAAATTATATGGAGGGGTAATGATAGGACGAAGAAAGGCGGGAATCTGGCAGCATGGCCCCTTATGATTAAGCCAAAGGACAAAGGAGGCCTAGGTATTATCAACCTGTATGTACAGAATGATGCCCTCCTTATTAAACAGCTGCATAAATTCTATTCCAAACAGAATGTGCCGTGGGTGGAACTTATATGGTCTACTTATTATAATGATAAAGTGTCACATCATACTCAGGAAGTGGGATCCTTTTGGTGGAAGGATGTTTTTCGTTTAAATCCAATATATAGAGGAATAGCTCGATGTACAATTGGGGAAGGTTCCACGGTTGCATTTTGGGATGATCTGTGGCCTTCTGATGTGTTGGCAGATCTCTATCCTAGATTATTCTCTTTTGTCAGAACAGATGCAGCCTCTGTGAAACAGATCATACATGCCCAGGACCTTGATTCCATCTTTCATTTACCCCTTACTCAGGAAGCTTATCAAGAACTGTTGGATTTGAATGAGTATTTGCAGGACATTGAATATGATGATAATGCTAGACATCAATGGGTCTTTGTTTGGGGTAATAGCAGATACACTTCCAAGCAGTTTTATAATCTGGTATTCAGAGGTTTAAATGTTCCTCCAACATTCTCGAGGATATGGACGTCAAAGTGTATGCCCAGAATTAAAATTTTCACTTGGCTGCTCATTATGGACAGGCTGAATACAAGAGATTTGCTACAACGAAGGAATTTCAACGTCCAGTCTGGGGTCTCATGTGTATTATGCAACCACGATCAACGTGAAACGAGATATCATCTCTTTTTCGATTGTCCGTTTGCTATACATTGTTGGGGAGTGCTCAACATAACTTGGATTGCCACCCCGAGGATCCATGATCGCCTGGTGGCAGCTAAACAGGAGGCCCACACTGAGTTCTTCATGGACATATTTCAAGTTGCAGCTTGGGAACTTTGGAAGCTTCGGAATGCTATCATTTTTGATGCAGCACAAGGAAGTATTCATTGATGGAAGCGTAGGACCAAAGAACAGTTTTAGCTCCAATCTTGGAGATTTAGAGAGGATAAGCGCATTCTTTTTATCCAATGGCTTGAGACACTTCTGTAAATATAACGTTGCTCTCCTCTCCTACTCTCTCTCTCCCCCTTTTTGCTTGTACATAATTTCCTTATAATATGAAAATGAAGTGTTGTGGGGAACTCCCCCACAGTTTTTGCCATTAAAAAAAAATGGTAAAGTGGTAGTGTGGCAGTCCTGTTTTTGTCCTTTGAGGCGTCGAGAGCTGTTCGATGCCCAATGGACGCATAGGATGAAGCGAAAGTGACGATGTGACTTTAACAAGCAAAGGCACTGCATCTTGCTCCCTTACCAATGGCACCCAATAGGTAATGATTGTGTTCCTGTGCCCATTACTAATGAGTGTTACCGAGGACCCATGCGGCAGCTCCAACGGGAGCCCGCTGTCAGTGACAGTCTTCACTCGAAGCCCATTACCTATGACCTATTAGATGTAACAAACATCACTTGAAGGCCGTTACTAATGTACTAGGCTTCATGTGAAGCCCATTACCAATGACCTATCAAAGGTGATGGGCGTCACTTGAAGCTCGCTATCAATGATGACAACAAGGGCAACATGCTTCACATGATGCTAGTTACGTACATGTATATATGCCAACCCAATTCATGGATCTAACCAGAGCTAGGATTTGGCTGCCACCTTTAACCTATAAGCAAGATCATACAGAACCACATAGATCTCATGTATAGAACCACAAATAGATTTCATAGTTTCAAAGTACAAAACAAATAGACCACATCCACACAAACATATGTACACAACCTTTTTTTAGGTCATGCCGTGAAAGCCCGTGATACACTAGGCTCATCTTGTTCTCAACAACATAGACTCCACATAGATTGGACTCTGATGGTTGTTGAGCTCACTAGTACACAAAAATCATTATGTTAATTAAATGTAATGAATTTAGGCTATATTGTATCAATAATGCCATAATTACCAGAAAATTAGTCTTATGCGTGAGTTTGACTCTAGACTCTGGTTTCAATTTACTGTTCTTCACATGCATTGGTTCGGCTCTGCATGAAGCGACCATGGTTTGCATAAATGGGAAGAAACCCACTTAAAAAACTTACTGGTTAATAACTTCTTGGACATCTATGAACTTTTGCTTCAACACAATTTTCATCGACTATAGATAGACTATGAGGTTCCACTTGATAATATTGACTATCGATATCTAGTGGCCATACGTTGAGGCCAGAGGGTTAGCTCCTAGAGTCCTAGGACTTCTCCTCAGAATCCTCTGACAGACAGTGACATCTTAGCGTGGCCCATGAAGACTCTCTGGTGAGTTTGGCCCATGATGTAGGGTTAGGTTTCATATTATTGTTGGTTATGCCTTTTTTATGCAATTACTTTGCAAATTAGCCAGCTTCTGTGGGTGTGGTTCCTAATGCTGAACAAGAAAAGGAGGCGCTTTGGCTGAGAAGGCATCTTGGCTGATCAAAAGAGAAGCAATGGGTAGGGAGAAGGTGATGTTTCTGAAGCAGAGTCAAAATGTGGTTGCAATGGTCTAGATGTTGTTGTTGTGGTTGTTGCATTGGTCTTTGGTGTTTTTTTAAGCTCAAGTGATCTCATGGTGTGTGTTCATGTCATTTTGTTGAGGAATTCTACACAGGAACATTGTTGTTATTTTGTATAATTTATCTGGCATGACCTTTTCTTTACCACAAGTCATGCTGTGAATGACCTTGAACTGATGAATGTGGAGCTGTGAAATGGCCTCTTGAACTGCTGAATGTTAGGTTGGTTGTGAAATTGCAGAGTTCAATATGATAATAGTAATTAGTAATGGGAAACATAGAAGCCCGTTACTAATAACTATAATTGGTAACAAGTGTTCATAAATGTCCGTTACCAATGATAACTATTGGTAACAGTCATATAGCAAAGCACATTATCCATGAGATGCACCAACTTTTATAACATCTCAATTTTGTTGACTTGTACATCTCCTTCCTCACTCATGCTCGTGCCATCACCTCTAGGCCTTACCCTTCCTCACTCATACGTCACGTGTGGGCTCACCTCTCACACCCATCACATGCTCTCGCCGCCGCCCACTGCTGAGCAAAACCATGAAGCTATGGGGAGATTATACAGCTCTGATACCGACGATGCACACACTTCCTCCTCAGTGCCCTGGCGAGCTAGTGTAAATTTGATCTCCAATGGGACAGTTCTCTGGCGAACCACCTCAAATAACCTAGCTCAAGCATGAATTAGCAAGACTTATCAATACTCAATCGACTAAGATATGATTCTTCAACCCGATTATTAGGGGAACTATTGACGGTTCTTAAGTATGAATAATCTTTGTCAACAAGAGTATAAATCAATCATTAAACTTAGAGTAGGGCTTTTATACTAACTCTTTCCACAAGTTTTGGTGATTTGTGTTATGCAGGCCTCTACAGGTAAAACTATCAAGAAAAGAGAAAGGAGATATATGAAAACGGTTGCCTTACGCTTAATGCTTTTCAAAGGATTCAAACAAAGGTCCTATTTCAGTCAACAGAAGTCATTGTCAACGAAAAATAGAAGAAGGCCCAGTCCACAACCCACCACGCGAAGGTGGTGGCCGAGAGGCGATGGTGTGGGACCGGCCGGCCCACCACTGACATTGTTGGTGCCAAGTTTTCTCGAGGCGGTTCTGAGGTGGTCCACAAGGTTGGCAACGTATGCTACCATACTTGGATCATTTTGAACTGACATATAGGCCTATGTAAGCGTGGGTACACACCTGTACTCAACAATGAGAGAATTCATTTGTAATTCAGCCACAGAAGAGATAGTCCTAGTGATGAGGACATCACTAATTCGGATGCACATGACATGCCTACGCCTTTCATTCAAGGTCCAATCACAAGAGCTCGCGCGCGACAATTAAATTTAGAGGTGAGCTCGCTTCTAAGTGTTCCTTTTAATAGATTTGAGAATAGATCGCTACCTATTGTTTATAATGTTGTTAGGAACCAAGGAGAAGACAAGGAGACGCATGGAGGGAGGCTTGGAGGCGTGGGAAACAGCCAAGGGTCGGCCAAGCATCGTGGAGATCCATTACAACTCGACTTCGGGTCCAACTCGGAGTCCAGGAACAGTCTGGAGTAAAACGGACGCCCAGGCCGCATACGAACTCGGATTTCGACGATCCACATATGGTTGGAAAGAAGATTTTATAGAGCTTCCAATGGAACCAGAACCAGGCCCAAATTCACTCTGAGTCGACGGGAATCGTCCGAGGAAGGTGGCGTCCAGAATCTGTCCCGGTGCTGCGTCACCGATATTTGGCCTTTGGGCCGTGTATCTTCGTTGAGCCCATTAGGGGCGCGTGTAGGGGGTCGACCACGACCCTAACCTCTATATATCAGTAGCCGCAACCCTCGTTAGGATTTGGGTTTTGCTTATATTAATCTGTCAAGAACAGTTTCGCCGTTGCATCGGTTTGTGAGACCCCAACTCGTGAGATTAATCATACATCTGCAATTTGGTTGCATCCTTCTGTGTTCTTGCTTATGTTCCTCGATTCGCAGGCAAGGATTAGCCTTCTGGGCAAGGTCGACTTAGGTCGATAACCTGAGGAGACGTGGTGCTGCGATTGCGGGGTTCAGGACGTGTTGTTCGGAAGCCGGATCGATTTGTGTCGCGACTCTGCCAAAATCGTCGCTTATCTGAACCTTTCGGAAGATCGGGAACCCTAGTCCACATCACCTAGGGGGGAAGGAAGAGGAGAGAAGCCTATGATCTATTAGAATTAGAAGTGTTTAAGGGAGAGATTATAAGAAGATTAGAAGGTGATTAGAGCGTGATTAGAAGAGCATCCATGCTTGATTGGATTGTTCTTCGGGTCCTTCGATTCTGTACCTTATTGGATTCATAGACTTGAGTAAGTTTCCTCGTTCTTCTTTTGATTACTTTATTGATAAGTTATTTCATGATATTCATTGCTTGACGGAACACGTGTTCGCTATCCTGATGTACGGGACCCTCATGGTATGGTAATCCCGTGCGGCACCGTGGACAAGTATTTCAAGTGTAGACGTGGTGTCTGGGCTTAGAAATTCCATTTATTTCTTTAGGGTCTTTCTAGTAAAAAGAGGAAGGTGTCAAAGGTGACATCTTTGACATATATCAAGTACTTCTTCCCTCTCTATCGAGACCTTAAAATAGTTGTTTTTATATGTTAAGGGCCTTTTGGATAAAAGATCATACTAGGTCGCCAAAGCAAGAAAGAGATAGATAGAAATTTCCCACCTTGAGAGTTTTCATTAGAGAAAAGAACAACACTATCTTAAGATTCAATCTCTCTTTCTGAACTCCTAGTGGTAGCTTAGTGAGAAAATAATTATATTATGTTCCCTTTGGATTTCGATACCCTGAATGCTTCCAGGTGAAGTGCTACATCGGTATTTCCGTGCGCTTGCGGATCCGTAAGAGTTAAGAAATACCAACAAACATTTCTAGCGCCGTTGCTGGAGAATGGTTGTCATAATTATTTTCGAGTTGTTTGCCTATTGATTGTCTCTTCTGTCCTTTTATCTTTCTTATTCTATCTTGACCCTAGCTACCCAGAAAGGTTATCCTTGTAAACACATGTCATCTTTTCTATCCATTAATGGAGCCTAACTCTATTAGATATCTTTCTGCACCAAAGGGTGAGCTTTTAGAGCCACCAAAATCTTCAAAACCAATCCAGTCCGATGGCTATCAGCTCCGCCCAGGCTTTATTGCCATGGTTCGGGAACTACCGTTCTCTGGTTTAGAGTTTGAAAATCCATATCATCATTTGCGGGAGTTTGAGAAGTTGAGCTCATGCATGTGCATCCCAGGCATAGCATAAGAAACGATAAAGTGAACATTGTTTCCTTTCTCATTTAAAGAGGAAGCAGAACAATATTACACAATTAACGCAGGTAAGGTAGAAGGTGAGTGGGAAAAACTACAGGAGAAATTCTGCATTGCATTTTTTCCCCATAACCACATTGCTTCCCTACGTAAATAAAATCCTCAATTTTCAGCAATTACAGAAGGAGTCAATAGGGGTAACATGGGCTATATTTTTGTGTTTAAAACACACTAGCCTAGACCTAAATCTCCACAACCATGTCATGTTACAACACTTCTGGTTTGGATTAGATAAGGAATCTACCTTGCTGTTGGATATTTCCGCCGGAGGATCCTTTATACACAAGACTATAGAAGAAGGAGAAGCTTCATTATATCAAATTTTAGAAAACACCTCTTTTGTCACAGATCTTCTAGCCATGAAATCACCCATCATAGAAGAAGTTTTAGAGGAAGAAGAATAAATTCCAAATTCTAAATCACCTTCTAAAACTTCTCCCGAACCAAGCATAGCCAGCAAGGAGGACAAGGAGATCCCCATGGAGGATATCTTCGACCTTGAGGATGATATATTCGAAGATTATGGAAACACCTCAAGTTACCCTTGCTAAAAAATACAGAAAGCTCCTAAGCAAATTCTTGAACTTCTAGATAAAAACAATCATAAAAAATAGTTTGAGAATTAGCCTCAATAATGAGCTATGATTGGTTACATGAGGGGGAACTTTCTTCCGAGCCACTTCAGATTAGTGCTCCTTCTTCAACCATTCAATGCTTCAATCGAGGAGTTCTTGTGACGGTCCAGTATAATCACACTATTGGTGCCAATATAATATCTTCCGCTTTTGCACGCATTTGTTTAGGGGAAGAATAATAAAAACGAACTCATACCCCAACATATTGTCACAGGATGGAGAACTTAACTCGGCAACTAGGATGGACCATTTTCCGCTTTTCCTTCATCGATGAGATGCTGGAGCGGTTAGAAAATCATTCCTTCTTTTGTTTCCTTGTTGGGTATTCGGGTTACCATCAAATCCCCATCCATCCCGATGATCAAATCAAAACTATTTTCACATGCCCATATGGTATCTACGCTTATCGTAGAATGCCTTCTGGGTTATTTAATGCACCTGCATCTTTCCAGAGGTGTATGTTGTCTATTTTCTTATGCATGATTGAGGAAATCATGAAAGTTTTCATGGATGATTTTACTGTATATGTTAAAACCTTTAATGATTGTCTAGAGAACTTAGATAGAGTTTTCCAAAGATGCCAAGAAAAGGACCTGGTTTTAAACTAGGAAAAATGTCATTTCGAGGCCCGAGAAGGCATAGCCTTGGGACATCTTATTTCTGAAAGGGGAATAGAAGTGGATAAGGCAAAAATAGAAGTTATAGAACGACTTCCACCTCCCGTGAATATTAAGGGGATCAGAAATTTCTTAGGCCATACATGGTTCTATAGGCGTTTCATAAAGGATGAGTTCTTATATTCTTTTAACACCCTTAAGAAAGCATTCATCTCTGCTCCAATCATTCAACCCCCATACTGAAATCTTCCTTTTGAAATTATGTGCGATGCTAGTGATTTTGCTGTTGGTGCAGTTTTAGGCCAAACTAAGGACAAAAGGCATTATGCAATTGCTTATGCCAACCAGACCTTAACTGGAGCCCAATAAAATTTTACCACAACTGAAAAAGAACTCCTAGCTGTGGTCTTTGCTATTGACTAGTTTATATCTTATTTGGTAGGAGCCAAGGTCATTATTTATATTGATCATGCTCCCGTAAAATATTTTCTTACCAAGAAAGATGCTAAACCTCGCTTCCTGCGATGGATTCTTTTACTCCAAGAATTTGATTTATAAACTAAGGATAAAAAGGAGTAGAAATATTGTTGCAGATCATTTGTCTCGTACGCAAATCACTAACATGCAGGAACACCTATCAATGATTTCCTATGAGACGGCATGTTGCTCAAGGTGATGGATATAACACCCTGGTATGTAGACATTGTGAATTTTATGGTTTCAGGATATGTGCCGCCAGGAGGAGCTCTTTTATGTAAGTCATCGTCACATTTGGGACAATCCATACCTCCATAGAGTACGTGCTGATGGATTACTCAGAAGATGTGTCCCCATCGAGGAAGGAATTTAAATCATAGAAAAATGTCACATGTGACATCCCTAATGTTAAGTACTCTAAAAACACAATCAAAACAGGATTAAAGGGGAGCAATGGGGTAGCACACAAAAATTGATCAAAAATTCAAATTTAAATTCAAAACAAAGGGCTTTTTGACACCCAACTGAAATCTCAAGAATTTTGTACTAAACTTAAAAATCTCCAAAAATAAAAATTGTTTGTCATCACAAATAAGGCCTAGTCACTGTTGGAAACTTTTTCAAATTTTGCAGTTAAGCCCCTCAAAAGCTCGAAAAACCATGCTGAACGCCTGTTCGAAAATGGCCTGTTTGAGCTTGAAAAATTTGAAATTTCAGGTTTACCCCAAAAAGAAAGTTGTGTCCCACATCTCAAACTCCAACTTTTATTTTTGCATATTTGAATGTTCAGTTCAAATTTTTCAAGAAAATCCACAGTGAAAGGAGGAGCTCCACGGGGCGCCCGACAGTCGCCCTGGCGCGCTCTGCCCCGGCCACAGACCGGCCGCCACGTGGCCGGCGAGCGGCGGCGCCCTCGCCTGGCCAGCAAAGCCGCGGCAGTGTCTTGCTCTTGTCCTCGCGCGGGTGTCTGGCTCGCCGTTCCATCACATCGCGCGCTACAGCGCCCTGGCAGCCTCGCGCCGCGCTGAGCCGCTCCGCGTTCGGATTCCTGCTTGCAACGCGCCAAAGCCTCTGCGGCGTATCTCCCCTCACTCACGCCACGATCCGCGATGCCCAACCGCTTCGCGCGCGCTGCCCGAGTGTGGCGGACCACTCCGAAATTATTCCAAGTTAAGTACCCCGGGACCACTAATCGAGTAGTCAGGCACTTAATCCGGAATAAGCTGGAGCGCCGTCGGATTAAACCCGATTTAACCACGTTCTTTTCTCGATCGAAACAACAGCACGCCCACACGAAGGTGAGTTCCAGAGATTACAACATTCCACAAATTCAACATACACAAATAGTATCTCAAAGTTATTACAACCAAGTTTGAAGTTCAAATCAGAGTATCAAGTTCATTGCAGCGGAATTAAATAGTTCATTGCAGCGGAAATAAATCTAGCGTCGATACATCGCAACACCATGATGAAGCCTGCCACGGTGCTACTCCTCCCGTTCCTCGGCAGAGGACGGAACCCACTCGATGTGCCATCCATGGGGAACCTGGGTAGGCCAAGTCATGGCATCGACTGCCACATCCAACATTGCACCTGTAAATAAAAGCCACAAGCAAGGCTGAGTATACTAATACTCAGCAAGGCTTACCCGTCGGGTGAGAACTACATCACCGACATCTAGACATGAGAGGCTTTTGGCTGGTGGGTTTGTTTGCCAAAAAGCAACTAAGAGTAGATCCTTACTTTCATGTTTTAGCATCATATTCTAGTAGATTTAACCATTCTAGATTAGCATTCTTTCTAAGCATACAAGTGGTGCAATACAATTTAATTCATACAACAAGTTCATCAATCTCATAGTTCCACTTGTTACTCAATGCAGCAAGGCGGTCAAGCAGTCTCATTAACCGTGAGAAGCGGACAGTTCGAACCGAATTTTGCTACCTGGCCAGGGGAAACCCAACACACACGGATAATGCTTGCTATAAAAGGTACAAGCACTTCCCAACCTTTCCCATCGATCCACAATTCGGATCCGAATCCACCTTCCTTAGGATAGAGGTTTACTGCTTCACTCACAGTCTCACGCATATATCCACAAGTGTACGGTAGGGGAAACAAAGTTTCCAAGGAGAGATGGCTATCGGCCCTAGCTGCTTCAATCTGGTACCGGGCTTACCGATTCCCATATATCGGCATGCATGTGGTACGTTCAAAAACTTGACACACTCAACCACACGTTTCGACCTTAAATCCATTATCATACACGGACGGGAGATCTACATCTACCATCCCGCCCGTCAATCCTTATGATTCCAACATAAGTAAAGACAAGCAACTCCTATGTCTCGCGAGTGACAGGAAATCACTCGACTTGTAACGGACCTAAAGCAATGCCCTATCGATCCTTTCATACTAGTGTTGCAAGTCATAGGTACTAGAAATGTGCAGCTAAGGTATTCAATCAACTCCTTGAAACGTAAATGCACAAGCATAGGGAATTCATAGATGCATAAACTTTAAAGGCTAGGTTATGCTCCGGGGCTTGCCTTCTTGCGCTAGCTGGGGGTTAGCCTCCGGGTCGACTGTTCCTTCGCCGGCACCGTTCTCCGGGGTGCCTTCTCCGTCGGCGGGGATGAGATGGTAGAAGCCGTCTGCAACAACGCCTTCTACATGAGATGCATAACTTAAAGTGGCTGCCTAGTGATTCCAAAACTAGGGCCTTGAAGGCCATATTCACCTAGACATGCTTAAGTACTACTTTCTCCTTCACAAAATTAGAGGAGGGGTGGAAGATTTTTATTCATCTTTGATGGTGGTTGTGTACATATATAAAAGAATTTCTATTTATTATTTTGGAGTTAGAGTGCTGTTCTGGAATTTCAAACCTTTCCATGTTTTATTTTAATTAATGATCAAAAAGGTTTATTCTTTTATATAACTCAATTCCACTTTAATTCCTTCTCATTTTTGTTTCTCATTTTCTGTTCATCCTTTTTATCTATAAACTTTATGACAGCTACTGGAGTATAAGAGTTAGGCTCACTCCCAAATTTAACTAAATCTGAGTTACACAGAATTTATTAAAAATAGTTCAAACTGCTGCCTACAGAAATGAAATAAATTCATACAAATTTGAAAATACATCCAAATCAGGAAATTTTCCTACCAGAGCTAGTCATGAGTACAAGGAGGGCTCTGGCCAAGTGGTGGCTCAAAATAATCCTTGGACAGGCCTCAATAAATTTTTACTTGAAAACACACATCTAATTATTTGCTAGTCTATACAGAGCAAAAATTAAGTTTTGCATTTTTAGCAGATGTGCTAACAAGTTTTTGGGCCTCTGGAGAAAAATGGTGATTTTTAGCTGCACAGATTATTGTTAATAATTTCTGGATTACAAAAAGACAGGAAAAACAAATTAATTCAAAACTGAAGCTACAGTCCATATTTTTTGGTCCCCTTTGGACACAAGGTGTCCAAAGTCACTTCAAACAATATATCCAAAGCTCAGACCTAGCGGAGCTCTGGATTTGAAATGGTGCACAAGTTTCTAATTTCACAATTTGAATTTTAATTCAAAAATGGTTCACCAAAAGTATATACATGCTAATATGAGATTGGAGTTTACAATCTCACGGGTCGAGGGAGCATTTTTGTGCATTTTTCCGATTTTTGTACGATTTTTAGTGGATTTTACAAGATTCAGGAAAAATAGATCTAGGTTTAAGAATCTTTTTACGCTGGAGACCCTAAAACTTTTAAAACCTTTCAAACAAGTCCCTGATTTTTGCGCAGAGGACCCTAGAACTAAAAAGGGGAACGCAAAAAGGTCCACGGCTCGTCGGCGTTGCTACGCCGGTGAAACGACGGCGAGTTGGCTCGGGGAAAGTTGGGGGAAAAGGAGAGGAGCTCACCGCGAGTCGGTTGAGGTAGGTCTCGTGGTCAGGGGTGGAGCGGCGCGGCTCGTCGACGTTGAGCGGCGGCACGGTTGGCTCCGGCGGCGTCGCTAGCGGCCTGCGATGGTCGAGACGATGCGCGGAGGGGCGTGTGAGCTTCACTGGACGATGGTGGAGCTCGTCGTGGGGTTCGTCTGCGACGGGGATGGCCGGGGTATGGGGCTCGACGTGGAGGTGGTGTTTGCGGTGTTAATGGCCGAGCGGTGGGGAAAAGTCTCGATTCGCGGCGAGTGAGGCTCGATTCGAGCAGGGGAGTGCTCGAGCGGCTAGCGGTGTGAGTGAGCGAGCTTCACGAGCGGGGGATTGGAAAAGGATGGAGGGATTCGCGGTCGATTTGAGTTCGCGGCGGGGAAGCTCGAGCCCTGCTCAAAGCGTCCCGAGGTGGAAGACGATGGAAACGAACTTGGGGAGAGGGAGAAGGGCTGGGCACTGGCTGGGGGAAGGAATGAGGGTGCTCAGGGAAGTGTTTGGGTGCGCTAGCGAGCACCGAGGTGCCTCGGAAGCGTGCGCACGCGCGCTCGAGCTGTCGAGGTCGCCATTGATGGCGCTGACGGCTCGGGCAGCGGCGCAAGCGCGGGTTGGGCGAAGGAGATCGTGGCGTGGCGCTAGGGGATCCTCTGCAAAGCTTCTTGGAGCGTAACGGGAGGAGAATCGCGGCCCGCGGAACGGCGCTGCGCGGCGCACGCGGCTGCGGCCAGTGGCCGAGCGAGCTCGCCATGATGGCGCTCCGCGGCGCAAGGCAAAACGCGACGTCGCCCGCGACGTGATGGCTCGGGAAGAAGTCGGACAAGCGCGTGAGGACAAACGCCACACACCACCGCGGCTTGGCCAGCTCGGCGCGGCCTCCGCCGCTCGCCGGCCACGTGGCGGCCGGCTCCCGGCCGGAGCAGTGGCGCGCCAGGGCGACTGTTGGGCGCCCGTGGAGCTCCTCTTCCCCTTTTGAATTTTCTCCAAAAATTTGAACTGAACATGAAAAAGTGTAAAAATAAAAGTTGGAATTTGAGAGGTGGGACACAACTTTCTTTTTGGGGTGAACCTGAAATTTCAAATTTTTCAAGCTCAAACAACCCAATTTCAAAAAGGTGTTCAGATTGGTTTTTTGAGTTTTTGAGGGGCTAAACTGCAAAATTTTCAAAAGTTCCAAACAGTGACTAGGCCTTATTTGTGATGACAAACAACTTTTATTTTTGGAGATTTTCAAGTTTAGTACAAAATTCTCAAGTTTTCAGTTGAGTGTCAAACAACCTTTGTTTTTGAATTTCAATTTGAATTTTGATGAATTTTTGAATCCTAACACCATTATTTCCCTTTTTGCACTTGGTTTAAGTGTATTTTAATACTTTGACATCAGAGACGTCACACCGAGCTCACAGGCGCACTCATGGTGGCCTGCGTGCCCGAGCCGTGCACGTGAGCGACCCCGAGGCAGCTCAGCCCACTTTAGCGTGCTCCAACACTTCACCAAGCAGCCTTGCACCCTTCCCTCAGCCAGCGCACTACCAATTCCCCTCGTCCGCGCTCGTGCACCCCCTTCTTCAACCTCTGGCCGCAAGAGCCGAGCTCGAGCGCCGGAGCAAATTCGCCCCCATCCCTCCACCATTTCCAAATTCCCCGCACTCAGAGCTCGCCCACTTCCTTAGCTTCAATTCCCCCCACTTCTCTCAAGCTCCCATCAACTCTCCGACGAGAAATCGGGATTTCCCCCAAATCCCCATTTTTCGGCCGCGAAGCACCTCCACGTCGAGCCACACCTTCGAGCCATCCCCAAAGCCAACCAAGCATCTCAACGTCTTCGCCGTGCCCCACTGATGCTCACGAGCCCCTCCACTGATTCTAGTACCTATGACTGGAAATACTAGCATGATAGGATCGGTAGAGCAATGCCTTTAGGACCGTTACAAGTCGAGTGATTTCCTGTCACTCGCGAGATATAGGAGTTTCTTGTCCTTACTTATGTTGGAACCATAAGGATGGACAGGCGGGATGGTATGTGTAGACCTCCCGTCCGTGTATGATAATTGGATTAAGGTCGAAACGTGTGGTTCTGTGTGTCAAGTTTTTGAACGTACCACATGCATGCCGACCTATGGGAATCGGTAAGCCCGGTACCAGATTGAAGCAGCTAGGACCGATAGCCATCTCTCCTTGGAACCATTTTTTTCCCTTGCTGTACACATGTGGATATATGCGTGATGCCGTGAGTGAAGCGGTAGGTTTATCCTAAGGGAATGGACCCGGCGCCGAATTATGGATTGATGGGAAAGGTTGAAAAGTGTTTGTGCCTTTTATAGCAAGCATTGTCCGTGTGTGTTGGGTTTCCCCTGGCCAGGTAGCAAAATTCGGTTCGAACTGTCCGCTTCTCGCGGTTAATGAGACTGCTTGACCGCTGTGCTGCATTGAGTAACAAGTGGAACTATGAGGATAATGAATTGGTTGTATGTACTAAATTGTATTGCACCACTTGCATGCTTAGAGAGGATGCTAATCTAGAATGGTTAACTCTACTATAATTTGATACTAAAATCATGAAAGTAAGGATCCACTTTTAGTAGCTTTCTGGTCAAAGAAACCCACTAGCCAAAAGCCTCTCATGTCTAGATGTCGGTGAAGTAGTTTTCATCCGACGGGTAAGCCTTGCTGAGTATTAGTATACTCAGCCTTGCTTGTGGCTATTTATTTCAGGTACTGTTATGGATGTGGCAGTCGATTCTATCACTTGGCCTACCCAGGTTCCTCCTGGCTAGCACATCGAGTGGGTTCCGTCCTCTTTCGAGGATCAGCAGGAGTAGCACCATAGCCGGCTTCATCGTGGTGTTGCTATGTATCGTCGTTAGATTATTTCCGCTACAATGAACTCTCATACTCTGATTTGAAATTCGAACTTGGTTTGTAATAACTTTATGATACTATTTATGTATGTTGAAATTGTGGAATGTTGTAATTTCTGGGACTCACCTTCGTGTGGGCGCGCGTGTTGTTTCGATCGTGAAAGTACGTGGTTAATCGGGTATAATCCGACGGCGCTCCAGCTTATTCCGGATTAAGTGCCTGACTGCTTGATTAGTGGTCCATGGGTACTTAACTTGGAATAATTTCGGAGTGGTCCGCCACATCACACGGCAACATGTGGAGGCCATTATGGACCATTTTTGAAGACTACTCCCTCCGTCCCTAAAAGAGTGTCGTTGTTGGTGTGCATGCCACAAGTTTGACTCGATTTTTAGAAAATACGTACAATCATTAAGTCTCCAAATAATTTTTATAAAAAACTAGATCTAATTATCTACCTAGTAGTATTAATATTATACCGTAAATTTTAATATATTTTTTATATATAATTGGCTATAGTTGTTTCTAGGGAAGCGAGAAAGACATGCCTGGACGGCCCATCTCTGGGAGGAAGAGGAACGTGCCGCCACGCAGAACGGCGACGACCAGAGCGTGCTGCTCCACCAGACCGCTCTAAGCTAGCTGTGCCCAGGACGATCTGTTGGAGTCATTCGTGATCAGGTGGTCAAATAGCTGTTCATGTGACTAATGCAGCGGATCATTGGTCCTCACCAAAGTCGCAGACCTGGTTGATCGACCATAGTACGTCTCGGACGTGAGAGATCGACCATAGTACAGCTGTACAGGGAAATGGGATGAGCAAACTGGTCATGGACGATACTTCATTTCTTGCCGAAAGATTCAAATTAAATATTGTCATGAGAAATCCCAATTATGTGGATATAATTACAGGATCATGAACTTCGAATTACTAGCCCAGCCATTGCGCCCACACGACATAAATATTGGAAATAATTGCACCCATCATGCAACAACTTGTCATTTGCGTGTAAATTGGTCCACAAACTTGTAAAATGCTCAATTTAGATTGTTCCAATAACTTATAAACTACTCAACTTAGTGCAACAACTTGGTAAATTAGTGCATGCAAAGTCCAAATGTTACGTTGACTTGTATTTGCCCACGACAAACAACAAATACATGGTATATTTGCATCAAAACCAAAACTTGACCATTGTGTGGCCATTGATATTCACGTTACAGTTAGGATATATTTATCCCAGATGAACCATTATTATAAAATTAAAAAAAAATACTCATGTTACAAAATAAGAGATATTATGTTTTGTCAATATAAAATTATTTTCTAATTTTGACAGACAATTTCTATAAAATCATATAAGCTTGATTTAAGCCTATTTATGAGATATAAGTTTACATAAAGAATTTTTTCCTTTAATTTGTACTATAATTTTTAACAAATAAAAACCATTGGTTAATTCACTAAGGCTATATTTATATCATGTATTTGAATAGTCAATAGTCAGTTATAAGTAGATTTATATGAATTATTTAGTGTTTTATTAATCTTTTAAAAATAAACTAATTCATTGTGGTAAGATGAAAATATAAAATATGGTAGTATGAAAAATTGTAAGAATATATGGGAGCATAAAATTAAAGAGATATGATAAAATTAAAATTAACTTTGTCATGTATTACGAAACAGCACCCAAAAGTAACACAATACATGTCTTATGCCATCATATCCCTCTGTGCATAGCCAAATACATCACCATTGTAACATTTAGACTGTATATGCACTAATTTGCCAAATTATTGCATTAACTTGAGCATTTCTCAAGTTGATGGACCAATGTACACCTATTTGCCAAGTTGTCCTACTAAATTGAGTATTTTACAACTTGTTGGATCAATCTGCACCCACCTGACAAGTTGTTGTATGGTGGGTGCAATTTACTCTGAATACTGCACACAACATTTGCATAGTTATAAAATGATTGCACCTTACATGTCTCTTAATCAGAAATCTCAAATATAAGTTTTAGACGCTAATAATTGACCCATCTCTAATATCAGTTACTATTATTCACATCGTCCACGCATCGTCTTTGCTTTGCATTGACAAGTCCATAGTCCATACTCCACCTAGCACGTGCACATGTCAGCCATGAAAGGCAAGAATGAGTGTTCCTTACTTATAGCGTAGTGGCCGCATGTGGCAACGGAGGTTGTCGCACCATAGAACCGAATAATGATTAGATTAAAAACTCCATCCAGGGATAATAGGGGCCATTGTGATTCGAGCTGAACCCTGACTTTCAAGAATGTTGCTTAGTTTGTAAGATTTTAAGCATGCACGCATGCGCCATGTGACCAAATACATGCTTCCAGTCTTCAGCTTTCAGGGTAAGATCAGAATCCTTCAGGATATGGGATGAGATCACTGTATCATTTGGTTTATAAATTACAAGTAGCTGCCAGGGAAGCCAGGGCCAGCCCCTTGGCTATCAACTCCATCACATTGTTCATCACATGATAGTGTACTTAGCCATGGAATGGAGCAGTATTTTGACCACCTTGGCGATGGTAATGATGTCCGTCCAAGCTCTTGACGGGAACAACTTGGACGCATATCTGCCAGTGCCACCACTACCCACCTCAGGGAAGCCGGCCGGCGCCGCCACCACTTCCAACTTCTGCTAGGCAGCCTACGCCAGTAGCACCTGCAGTCTTGGTGTTTGGGGACGGGGCGCTGGACGTCGGCAACAATAACGATCTTACCGGCGGGGAGATTGGGGATCCTCCCCGCGCCAACCACCCTTACTACGGCATCGACTATCCTGGAGGCCAGGCCACCGGTCGGTTCAGCAATGGATACAACATCGCAGACTTCATCGGTATCACATCATCGTGCAAAATTTGTGTTGCTGACCTACATCATGAATTCATGATGCTTGATCGGTATGCTTTTTCGTGTGGCATGCAGCGAAGGCCCTGGGATTCGAGATGAGCCCGCCAGCATACCGGTCACTTCCTGATCTCATCCCAGAAAAAATGCAGGGTTTCACTGGAGTCAACTATGCCTCAGCCAATGCTGGGATTGAGAGCTCCACGGTATGTAGTGTAGTCAATGCATTATTAGTGACGTACGTTATAAAAATTCTAAGGTTATTATCATACTGATTGGATCTATGTGTCCTGTATATGCCATGTATGCATTTACAATTTTTTTAGTATGCAAACATGACCATTCCATTGCCGACGCAAGTGGCAAAGTTTGCGGAAACGAGAACCCAGCTGAAGGCCCTGCTCGGCGACCGCAAGTCCCTGAACAAGTTCCTGTCGAAATCCTTATTCCTGATCGGGCTGGGCACCGGCATGGACCTCATCCCGGACAGCAACCTGTTGACGACCATAAAGCCGATCAGGCTGGTACAACCGGTCTAGACCGCCTGTACACGCGGTTAGACTGGCTGGGTCCTGTAGCCAATCTGGCAACGTGCCAGGCGGTCTAACCGCCTGTCACAGGCGGTCTGACCGCCTGTCCCGAGTCCGAGTAGAATAAGATTTTTGCACGTTTTTAGATCTGTACAAGGACTTCCTTGTGGGGCAAGACCTCCCTACCCTATAAATATAAAGGGCCACGGCCGATTGAGGACCTCTACCCAATCGTACAAATCATTGTCTTACTTTTTATCTCCAAACCCTAGCTTTTCCAACCCCTTTGCTTTCCTTCTTCGTCTCTACGGCGTTTTAGGACGTTCTAAGTGGCCTTGCTGACCTTAGAACAACCCTAGGTTCGCAGCCTCCGACGGGGTCCCTCCCGAGGTTGTGATCGTAGGCTTTCGCGGCGCCTCTGCCACGGCGGTCTGACCGGCCCCTACAGGCGGTCTGACCGGCTGTCTTCAGAAGCTCCGGTGAGGAGATTTCGACGACCGTGCGATCTAGCGCTTTCGTGTGTTGACCAAAAGCGCGTCAACATATTTTGGCGACTCCGCTGGGGAAAGAAATCTGGTTTTTGAAGACCGATCTACTATCCCTAGCACTATGGGCTTCGACGTTGGAGAAGACAATATCGTCACGGCCTCGCTTGAAGATCTTTCTTCTGAAGATCATGAGAGGTTCATGGCACTCCAGAAGCACCTCGAGGCGGAGTTCTTGAAGACGTTCCGGAAAGGTCATGAAGAACGATCGGCGAAGAGTGTTCGAGACTTCGTAATGCTTTCTTTCAAGATGAGTAAGGGGAAAATTGAGGTAATTAACAATGTAAGCACTTGTGCACCTCAACCCCCTGCATCTACTCCTATGGCTTCAACTTTTTCGGTTCGTGATTCACTAGTTGAACAATTATTAGAACGACTCAAAAAATTGGTGGGTAAATCCATAGATACTCGTGAATTACCTGAGCATAGTATCTTTTATGGTATGCCACCGAATTACTTTGCTGGACAGACCCCGCCACCCCCCAATATGTCCAGACCGAACACGGTCAATGCAAGTGGGTCGGCAGCGGTTGGATCTGCAGCCGGTCAGACCGCCCGCACAGCCGGTCAGACCGTGGCTACAGGCGGTCAGACCGCGTGTTCTGGTGGTCAGCCAAATTTGACCAATGCTATGGTGTTCGTGCCGGAGCAACCTTTGCCGCTGTCTACTGTTCCAAACTCGGTCTCTGCTGGCCGTGCTGGTCCAGTAGCTACAGCAGGCGCTACTTATTCCACGACTATGCATACTGCAAATTCGGGTGGTATTCCCGATGATGTTTTTAATGCACATAGAGATATGCAGAATAGGCAATCACCTCACTTGAATTATATGAATGCTATGCAACCTTCGGCCCAACAAGACCCCCAATGGGCCGAATTTACTAGATTCAGGGATGAATTGGTGGAGATGATGAGCGCACCACTTGGGAACATGTTAGTCAATATGTAGCTCAACTAGGGGAGGCTGGAAACTATGAAGCATTTAGAGTACGTTTGTTTTCATTGTCACTTACTGGTACTGCTTTTGCTTGGTTTTCTTCATTAGCCCCTGGTTCTATCATGAGTTGGAATCAACTAGAGCGTAAGTTTCATGATCATTTTTATAGTGGCAGTCATGAGATGAAATTAGCAGATTTAGCATCGGTTAGACAGGGTCGGGATGAGTCTGTCTCTCATTTTATGAGAAGATTTAAAGATATTAAAAACCGTTGCTTTAATTTGTCTATTTCTGAAGTTGATCTTGTTGGCTTATGCTTTAGAGGTTTGAAATCTTCTATTAGAGAGAGGATAGATAATTGTGATTATTATTCGGTCGCACAAGTGCATATTAGAGCTGAAGTAGCTGAAGGCCGAATGAATAAAGAAAAAGGAAGTTTTAAGACATGTCGGTCTAATGTTCATATTGTTGATTATGAATCCGATGATTCGACCGATGATGATAATGATGTTTATTTAGCAGAGTTTGTATGGCCTGCTAATAAGAAAACTGTGTCATGCTCATCTCTTAAGCCGATTCATAAGAATCGGCAAGAAGACATAAAGTTTACTTTTGATATATCCAAATATGATCGTATATTTGATGAATTGCATAAATTTGGTTACATCAAGATTTCTCATGTTATACCACCTACGGAAGAATTGAGGAAGCGTGCTTATTGTAAGTTTCATATTTCTTTTTCGCATGCTACTAATGATTGTAATGTCTTCCGTCGGCAGGTTCAATCGGCTATTAATGAGAGCCGCTTGAAGTTTCATGAGATGCAAGTTGATGAGACTCCTTTTCCGGTCAACACCATTGAGTTGCAGCAGCCCAAGGTCTTGGTTCGGCCGCATCAAGCCAAATCTACTAAAGGGAAGAACGTGGTGATTGGAGAGGAAAGACCGTCTTCAAAAGAGTTGGTTAGAGAAGTTACTTTTGAGAAGATGGCTGATGGCAAAGAGTCGTTCAAGGTTACTGTGAGAACCTCTGGACAAGGGGGCAAGGATCGGTCACTATTCCTGGACCGCGGGCGCCCGGGGCTGGTTTGCTACAGGCGGTCAGACCGGCTACGCCAGGCGGTCAGACCGCCTGTCCCCATGGACGCCCGAAGATGCTGATTCTGAAGCGTCCAGAAGTTGATACTTGGAAGATGAACGTGGCAAAGGAGCAGGGTGTTCAGAAGCCCAAAGTCACGTTTGATATGCTTTATGACAAGTACACCAAACAAAAGGCCGTCCCAAGCGATCGGCCATTAAAAAAAGAATGAGATCACCGATTCAGAACGAGAGGGTTCCTTCGCCTCCTCATATGAAGTTGGATCCGGTGTGGGATGACAATGGAGTGATGTGGGTGCCATATCATTCAAATGTGCAGCCTTCGTTTCATCCTGGCTGGGAAGGTCCAAAAAGACGTGTGTAGGACAGGATCATTTATCCCAGGAGAGACCGATTGGCTTTCCGTCAATCTGGTCAAGAGCGGGCACAGGCGGTGAGACCGCCCGTCAGGATCAGCCGCTAAGAGTTCCTCCGAGGCAGAATTATCAACCCAAGTGGAAGGAGGAGGTGCAGAGCATGAATGTGGACTCAGAGAGGACTACTGAGTTCGACATTATTCAAGTTGGGACAATGGATGTTCCTATTGAAAAAAGTCTGGCTATGAAGCCGACTTCCAGTGAAAAGACGGTGGAAGATCAGGGGGCTAGTACTAGCAAGGCTCAGCAGCACTTTCTTCCAAGGTGGTGTCCTGAAGGGTTGACTCACACGCAGAAGAGGAAGCTTCAGAGACTTCGTTTTCGGGAAAGACAAGAGCAAGAGTTGGAGAAGCAGAGAGATGAATTCTTCAACCAAGTCAAGCCCTTGATTCCACAGAAGAAGGAGTGGAAGCCGAAGGAAGACCCACAGGCGGTCAAACCGGCTGTACAGGTGGTCATTTAGGACCGGCGGCCCAGGCGGTCAGACCGCCTGTACAGGCGGTCAGACCGGGTGACGCAAAAACGCCCGGTATTTCTTCTTCCAGTTCTTCGGCTCGTGATGGCAAGTCAACATCGGTTCCCACTGCTGAGGTCGATGAAGAGCTTGTTGATTACAGTTCTTCTCCGGAGCGCCTGAATCTTGATGTGAATGTGCTTCATATGTCCATGGATGGGGACATGCTTTCGGAGGAGAAGGTTGCTCATCTTGATTTTGGTCCCAAGGAAGCTATATTCCAGAAGCCTAAAGCTGAAGACAATCACTTGAAGGCTTTATATATGAAGGGGCATATCAATGGGACGCCAATCTCGCGGATGTTGGTCGATGGAGGGGCTATTGTGAACTTGTTGCCTTATTCTTTGTACAAGAAGCTTTGTGGTTCAGATTCGGAGCTGATCAAGACCAACATGACCGTCAGCGGCATTGGAGGAGGAGAGCCTATTGGTGCCAAAGGGCTGATTTCTATGGAGCTTACTATTGGGAGCAAGACCTTGGCCACTGCTTTCTTTGTCGCTGAGACTCAAGGTAACTTTAGTTTAATCTTGGGTCGTGATTGGATTCATGCAAATCAGTGCATTCCTTCTACTTTGCATCAATGTTTGATTCAGTGGATAGATGATGATGTAGAGGTTGTGCATGGTGATACTTCTGCTTGTGTTGCTTTAGCTGATAGCTCTTTAGTTGGCATTCATGATGATGTTAGATGTTTGTCAGGCTTAGATCTTTCTGAATTTGAGTTTATCAGCTGTACTAAGAATGGCTTCATCCCTGCTGTCATAAAGCCGATGAACAATCGGCAGAATCATCTCATATGATTTAATGGATAATCGAGAGTGGTTGCGGCAGAGACTTGAACACTATCAGTCGCATCAGAACAATATCTGTGAAGCTATTGAAGACTTTGATGATATAAGCAAGCTAGGATGTGGTTTTAGGTCGGCCGATCCTCTTGAGGAGTTAGACATTGGTGATGGTTCTATACCCAGGCCGACGTTTGTAAATAAGAATTTAGATCCTGCTTTTAGATTTGAATTAATAAAGTTATTAAAGGAGTATGTCGATTGCTTTGCTTGGAACTATCATGAAATGCCTGGTTTAAGCCTAGAGCTTGTTGAGCATCGGTTGCCTATTAAGTCTGGTTTTAGGCCTTATAAACAACCAACTAGGCGTTCTAATCCTGAAATTTATCACCGAGTTAAAGAGGAAATAAATCGGTTATTAGAAGCAAAGTTTATTAGACCTTGTCGATATGCTAAGTGGATTTCTAATATTGTACCCATGGAAAAGAAAGGAACGGGTAAGATTAGAGTGTGTATTGATTTTAGAAATCTTAATTGAGCTACTCCTAAAGATGAATATCCTATGCCAATAGCCGATATGCTTATCGATGCTGCGTCTAGACATAGAATGATTAACTTTCTTGATAGTAATGCTGGTTACAATCTAATATTCATGACCGAAGAGGATATATCCAAAACGGCTTTCGTATGTCCAGGCTTTGTTGGTTTATTTGAGTGGATTGTTATGACTTTTGGTTTAAAGAATGCTGGTGCTACTTATCAAAGGGCAATGAATTTAATCTTCCATGATTTGCTTGGTATTATCTTGGAAGTTTATATTTATGACCATTGTAGTCAAATCGGCTGGAAGTGTTTCTCATTTGGACGATTTGAGACTTGCATTTGAAAGAATGCGTCGATATTGTTTGAAGATGAATCCACTCAAATGTGCTTTTGGTGTGTCGGCTGGGGAGTTTTTGGGCTTCATAGTTCATGAAAATGGAATAGAAATTGATCCAAAGAAGGCCGACACTATTGGCAAGTTGCAAGCGCCTAGTTCTAGGAAAGAGTTGCAGAAATTCTTGGGCAAGATGAATTACTTGAGAAGATTTATTTGCAATTTGTCGGGAAAGGTGAATGCTTTTACTCCTTTGCTTTGGTTGAAAGATGATGCTGAATTTACTTGGGGGGCCAAAACAGCAAGAGGCGTTTGAAGAGATCAAGCATTATTTATCTTCGCCTCCGGTTCTTCGGGCACCTAGGAGAGGAGTTCCTTTTAAATTATATATTGCGGCTGAAGAAAGTGTTATTGGGGCTGTTTTGATCCAAGAGACCGAAGAGAAGGAATATATTATTTCATATGCAAGTAGAAGATTATTGGACGCCAAAACAAGGTATACTTTCATTGAAAAGTTATGCTTATCATTATATAATGCTAGTACAAAGTTGAGGCATTATTTGTTATTAAATACTTGCATAGTTTCTAGTCAAGCCGACATAATTAAATACATGTTACATACACCTATATTAAGTGGTAGAATGGGCAAATGGGCTTATGCTTTAATCGAATATGATTTAGTCATTGAGCCATTGAAATCTATGAAAGGACAAATCGTTGCCGATTTTATTGTTGAACATAGGATTAGTGAACATCTTGATTTAAATGTCAGCTATATGACTTTTACCCCATGGAAGTTGCATTTTGATAGATCGGTTTGCAAAAGTGGTTGTGGAGTTGGTGTTATTGTTATTTCACCAAACGGTGTTGTTTTTGAGGCTCTTAACCAATTAGATCATAAGTGCACTAATAACCAAACTGAATATGAAGCTTTATTATTCGGGTTGGAGATGTTGCATGACATGGGAGTAAAACATGTGGAAGCATATGGTGATTCTCTTTTGGTGGTTCAGCAAGTATCTAAGGTCTAAGGTTTGTTAATCCTTAGATGGATTTTTGAATACTTATCATAAGTGTTTAGATATTATATCCTGCTTTGATGAATTTGTCATTTATCATCTACCAAGAGAAGAGAATCCTAGAGCTAATGCGTTGGCGCTGCAAGCATCAGGCTATAATGTTCAGTAAAGAATTTTTCATGAAAAGAGGCCGATGTTTCGTGAAGCTGACGTTTCTGCTCTGGAACAGGCGGTTCGACCGCCTGTTACAGCCGGTCTGACCGGTACGGCCGGTCTAACCGCCAGCACAGGCAGTCTGACCGCCTGCACCTCTGAAAACACCGATTCGGCTGTTAATGATTTTCAATCTATGGTGGCCGATGCTGGTGATTGGAGGAAGCCTCTGGTGGAGTATTTGTAGGATACTAGTGGATCGAAAAGTTCAACGATGGGCTTTCAAGTTTACTTTGATTGATGGTGAACTATATCGTCGGACCATGGATGGATTGCTTTTGAAATGTTTAGATCCTGATTTAGCTAGATTGGCTATGGCAGAGGTTCATGAAGGAATTTGTGGTACACATCAATCGGCTCGAATGATGAAGTGGCTCCTTAGACGGGCTTGTTTTTATTGGCCTACGATGATAGCCGATTGTTTTCGTTACTACAAAGGATGTGAAGAGTGTCAAAAGTTTGGGGATATTCAGATTGCACCTGCTGCGTTGATGCATCCGATCATTAAGCCATGGCCTTTTAGAGGATGGGGTTTAGATTTTGTTGGTAAGATTCATCCTCCTTCATCCAAAGGTCATTGTTTTGTGATTGTGGCTACTGATTATTTTACCAAGTGGACTGAAGCAATCCCCTCAAGAACATGACACATATAGAGGTGATTGAGTTTATTACTGAGCATATTATTCATAGATTTGGGATTCCTCAAACATTGACGACAGATCAAGGGACGTCGCTTATTTCTAAGGAGGTACGTGAGTTTGTTGGATCCTATGGTATTAAATTGCTCAATTCATCTCTGTATTATGCTCAAGCCAATGGTCAAGCCAAGTCTAGCAATAAGATTTTGATCAAGCTCATAAAGAAAAAGATTGAAGATCATCCTAAGCGGTGGCACGAGGTATTATCTGAAGCATTATGGGCACATCGTATTTCTAGACATGGTGCTACTAAGGTTACTCCATTTGAGCTCGTCTATGGTCAAGAGGCCGTTTTGCCCGTTGAGGTAAATCTTGCTGCTTATAGATTGGCTAAGCAAAATGATCTTGATGCTAGTACATATTGTGCTTTGATGATGGATAATATTGATGATGTGACCGACAAGCATTTGGAGGCCTTAGAGGAGATTGAAAAAGATAAAAGAGGAGTGGCTCGAGCATATAACAAGAAGGTAAAACTCAAATCCTTTCAAGTTGGTGATTTGGTTTGGAAGACTATTTTGCCTATAGGAACAAAGAGCAACAAATTTGGTAAATGGTCGCCGAATTAGGAAGGACCATATCGTATTGCGAAGGTTTGTTCTGGGAATTCCTATGTGCTGGAGACTTTGCAAGGATTTCAGTTGCCAAGAGCGCTCAATGGGAAATACTTAAAGAAATATCATCCAAGTGTTTGGCAGCATGCTTGAAAGGGTATGGCCGATATGTGATATCGCCCTTAGGGAAAAATGGCCGACAATAGAGGGTCGCCCTTAGTCTGATTAAATGTTTTGTGGTAAACAAAGTTTTACCAAAAAACAGGGGGGCATATGTTGACGACCAAAAATGGCTTAAAGCCGATCAGGCTGGGACAGCCGGTCTAGACCGCCTGTCCATGCGGTTAGACCGCCTGTCCCGAGTCCGAGTAGAATCAGGTTTTTGCACGTTTTTAGATCTGTACAAGGACTTCCTTGCGGGGCAAGACCTCCCCACCCTATAAATATAAAGGGCCGCGGCCGATTGAGGACCTCTACCCAATCGTACAAATCATTGTCTTACTTTTTATCTCCAAACCCTAGCTTTTCCAACCCCTTTGCTTTCCTTCTTCGTCTCCACGACGTTTTAGGACGTTCTAAGTGGCCTTGCCGACCTTAGAACAACCCTAGGTTCGCAGCCTCCGACGGGGTCCCTCCCGAGGTTGTGATCGTAGGCTTTCACGGCGCCTCTGCCACAGGCGGTCTGATTGGCCCCTACAGGCGGTCTGACCGGCTGACTTCAGAAGCTCCGGCGAGAAGATTTCAACGACCGCGCGATCTAGCGCTTTCGTGTGTCGACCAAAAGCGCGTCAACACAACCCGTTCGCGTCACTCTTCCCTGAAATGACACCAAGACACAGGTGCAGCGCCTCACGGAGCTCCTGGGGTCCACCATCACGGCGATGCACGGCATGGGTGCGAGGAAGTTCGGGATCATCAACATGGGGCTCATCGGCTGCACGCCATCTGTGCAGTCCAGCTCTGGCCATGGCGGCGACGGTCCGTGCGACCACAACATGAACAAGCTCGCCTATGAGTTCAACTCCGCGCTCAGGACACTCATGTCCGATCTCGCCACCAAGCTCCATCGCTTTCGCTACTCCCTCGCCGACTTCTGTGCCTTCTCTAACGCCACCTTCTCGAACCCATTGGCATATGGTAAAATCAAAATCACCCATAACATTGAGCAGTGGCAAGATCAAAACATGGACGATCTGATGTTCTCTTATGGTTGTTTTTATTACAATTTTTTTCAGGATTTGCCAACACCAACAGTGCCTGCTGCCCAGGCCCCTGTGCGCCTTATCCCTACTTCGGGCAACCGTGCTCCAACCGCATGGACTACTGGTTCTGGGACGATGGGTACACGACGGAGAAGGCTGCTAGGCTCGCCTCTATGGCATTTTACAGTGTCAATACGTTCAGCATGCCTGTTAACCTTAAGCGATTGCTCGCAATGAAAGGATGAATAGTTCCATAGTTTTTACCTTGAATAAATGTTGGATAATTTCTTAGATTTTTCTTAGTGTTGACTGTCGACAGTGACGTGAGCTGGGTTGTAAATGTTGCTTGCAGTTTAAGCTGGATCTGCTTGTATGTTATTGGGTGTTGAGACTTGAGACTTGAGTGCTCCACTGTGTAATAAGTTCCTCCGAGAAGAATAAAATGAATCTGTTTAATAACTTATTGAGTTAGGTGCATGGCATAGTTATTCCCAGAATTTTTTTGTGCTGATTAGAGACATGTACAAGCTACTACAATGTTGGTCTTTTCTTCTTAGGACAACAAGAGATGACACATGAAAGCACACATATTTATAAGAAGGTAGAGATATATACCTATATGTGGTCCCTTTGTGCTAATGGGTCATTTATGATAGCGAGATTTGTAGCTCAGAGACTATCCAATATCTTTTTTTCAAGTGTTTATCTGCTAGATTTTTGTGGCATGTTGTACATAATCTTTGGAATTACAATACCACTGAACTTGGAGTATTTATTCCACCAATGGTTAAATCTAGGGTCGCAAAGGGTTGAACCTATACTTATTGACACAGGGGCAGCACCTCTATGTTGGACATTATGGCTCACAAGAAATGAATTTATTTTTAACAAATGCAAAGCAAAAACTTTTATGCAGGTGGAGTATATACTGGTCATGACTATGGGCACAATTACAGCACAGTCACAACCAGAATTGGAAACTCTTAGCTAGTGATGTCAGATTCTCCTAGTGTTTAGGCATTCAAAGTTTTGTATAAGCTTTCCCCACTAATTACATTCCTCCTAATGAGGATTACCATGTGTTATGACTATTGGAAGTGTTTTATTATTACTTAAAAACAATAGGAGTTTTTTACCATTTTGGTGTTGAGTTAGGTGATAAATGACATGATGATTCAGGCATGCCGAGCTCTAGAGACGTCGGTGTTTTGCTTTTTTGCGTGCTATGGATGGCCTTTAGTTTAAGAATTGATTATGCTTAATTTGTCTAAACTTTTCTTTATGGCAATTAACTAGTGTGTTCTTTGCTTAATAATTTGTGGACTAATTTTCTTTGATGAAATGGATGAAACCAGAACTCTTTCCAACATCAAAAAAATAAGACGCGCATACATGATTTTATTGGTGAAAGCTCTATGGTCTATATAAATAGTGAGCAAAACTATTTCAGTCTTCATGTCGAAGTAGTACTCCAAATAATTCATATGAGCATATTCCTTATGGAGTGATTGAGACTACATACTTAGGTATAAATAAGGAAAAGTCAATTTCTGGCCATCCAACTATCGTCTAAGTTCGAATTTAGGCCATCAAACTCCAAAACTGGATATTCTTGACCATCCAACTATCAACACTATTTATGTTTGACCATACGGCTGCTTTGAAGGATGATTTTGTTGACATGGACGACACATGGCAGTGAGGCCCACATGTCAGCTACTTTTCCTTTCTCATCTCTCTTTCTTCTCTCTCTTCTCTCTTTCTCTCTTCCCCTGGCATGGCCATCGCCGTGCCTCTAGTGGACAGACACCTGCAGGCTCGACGATGAGGATGTACTGGTAGAGCCTATCGAGTAGCACTGCCTGGCGTCGCTGCACTGGACATGTACTTGAACTTGCCAAAGCACACAGGGAGCATGATGTGATAAACTTTTAGGATCATGTAGCACTAAGATCTAGTTAGGTAAACTTGTATTGACTTAAATAGGTAACTGGAATCCTAGATCTACTGCATATACATGAAGAGAATAGAGAGAGCAGATCGACCGTCGAGGAGCTCGTCATGGATCGTCGGTGCAGTGGTTGTAGTGGTGGCGACCTGCAGGAGCGGCGGAGCTTCCCATCGCTGACAGCGCACCCTCTAAGATCGGATTAGGGTTTAGGTGGGTTGTGGTGGCTGGCGACTAATCTCGTAACTCGAGCCAGTGGCCCCCACCTCTCCTTTTATAGCACTGCGCAACAGGGGCCCGCAACCCTAGATGGGTTGGGCTCCCCCGATCAGGGAGCGAGACAAAGCCCGGCCCATTCGTTGTATTGGGCCGGAGGAGATCAATAATAACATTCTCCCCCTTGATCTCATCTTACTTCCTGTACTAATCTTTAGTACTTAAACTTAACCTATTCCATCACAAACAGATGCATAGAGCATGCCTCATCATAACAGTTAGAACCGTTAGATTAACAGCCACAACACACATGTCTGTTTTGAACAGATCCTTTTCCTAGGCCCTTTGTAATCCAGAAATCATAGGCTCTACCATAGACCCATGTCGACTAAGTGTTATCTTAACACTTTGAGTGGTAAGCCTTTAGTAAACGGATCCATAAACACTTGCTTGATTATTGTTCATTGAACACTTTCAATACTTTCATATGATTCTGGATTGTTCTTCTTGACAATGTATTTCTTAATGTCAATGTTTTTGGCAGCACACTTGAACTATTGTCACAGGAGTAAAGTACTTAATTCCGGTATAACTTTATTCACTTTGAGTGCCTGCTTGGTTGCCTCATATCATGCTATACAATTGGTATGCATCACTGATGATACCACAACTTTCTATTTTCTTGGAGCTTTTCCACATTAAAACTCCAACTGCAAATGTTATGAACTATTGTGGATTTAACTACACATCTCGCGGAATAACTGTCTTTGTACCCACAACTATTTGAGAGTACTTCTTCTTTGAAACTCAGCATGGGGCCTGTAAAATTTTGCACAATTGCAAGATATCTTAGCTCCAATTCAGTTATCTATGTCTGGATTGGACTTTTGCCAAAACTTCCCGGATATATGACCTATGTTAGGGTGAACTCTTACTCTAGTAATCTTTAAGCTTAAACTGTCGAAGCACATAAGACTAACTTTATTTGATCGATCAATTCTTAGTTTGTGGGATCCTCAAATTTCCCAAAACTATCACCCTTAATTATAAGAGCAAGCGCAGGTCTACTCGCATGCATACCATACTCCTTTTTCCAAGTATGCCTCTTGGGATAATCCTAATACCCCTTCTTTTATCTCAGTGAACTTCCTAAACTGAATGATCACTGAGATCCTTTATGTGCAACTCAAGGACAAAACTTCTTCCCCAATAGTAGACTCATATCACTAAGATGATATCCACATAATGGGTGAGCTAACTGAATTTCTCATTCTTAAGCTTTTCATTGAACACTATTGTCCTCCTTACTCTTTGAAACCCAAAACTTCTTCCTTCAACCACCTCTGTTAGGAGGATCTCCTAATCCATAAATGGATTTCTTAATGTGACATCTCGCACGTTCTCTTTCTTCGATGACAAAACCGTTGGTTGTGCCATGTTAACTTTTCCATAATATCCCTGTTGAGAGATGCCATCTATTTACATCCATTTGATGTAACTTTAATCATAATGCGTCACTAACGCCATTTTGATTCTAAAAGAATCCTTGCATGAGACTATAGAGAATGTCTCATAATCTATTCTTTCTTTTGCATAAAGCATTTCGCCACGAGTTGCGCTTTAATCTTTCTACATTTCCTTTAGAGTCACATTCAATTTTGTAGACCTATTACAGCCTACTGTCTTGACTCCTTTTGGAATAATTCTAAGTTCCAAACTATGTTGGTACTCAGTGATCTCATATGGCCTAAGCCATTTCTGTGAATGAGCGATTCTCGTGGCTTCTTCAATCGAGGTGGGATCATCCTCAATTTCTAAAAATTCTATTTGGGGCTATGACAGATCTTCCTCATACGCGACAACAATATCTATCGGCTCCTGGAGGACAGGTTCCTGGTTTATTGCCGCATGAGAACTGACAACTTATGAGTCCTCGAAGTAGGCGCATACACCCGCTTCTCCTCAAGGTCGTTTCCTTAGGGTGCCTTGCTCCCCTGACTCCCCCTAACCTTTGACTTATCTAGATAGCTAATTGAATGGTAACTTACTGACTTAGGGTGGTTTGATAGCTCCCCTACATTTGGGTTAAATACTTTGGCCTCAACTGAACAGTCCGACACCTCAACAATCTTTTCGTGAGAGTCCTCTTTTCTGTTCACATCTTACGACGGTGTTTAGACACCGACTTACTTGGTACTCCATTAAAGAATATGAACCTTTCATCCACAAATTTAATGGTAATCTAGAGTAACTTAATTCACACCATATTGATCAGAGTATGGTTGGATCATTCAGCTACTCCCTCTTATACCGAGGCTCATCCAGTATTATTCCTGGCCAACTGCGCTATCTTCCTCTTGGAATTTAGCTAGTTCTTCTTTGCATCAGGGTATCTTTATCATGACCGTTGTACTCTCTTGATGATCATAATCTTTTATAGATCATTTTGTATAGGGGAATGGAGAATAACTTTAACTTTCTTAGTTAACTCACATGGAGAGTACATTTCTTTATCTCACATTTCTCCCCCTCGAAATATGGCATAAACTTTACTGCCATAATTTCGAAAAACTATTTAAAAGTAATCATGAACGAGGGAAATCTTTTCTTACTCACTTCATTCATACTCTTTCCTCATACTCATGAACAAATCATGCTCACATGTTCTTACTTCATTTGGATACAACTTATGTCCTGAAATTCATTTTATAATTGATATGCTCAACTCGGTTGATAGATTCAACCTTTTCAGCCTTAATATATCTCTTTCCTTGTCTAATGACTCAATCTTAGCTGCCATATCTCACATTAGAATGTGCTTTCCACCATTACTAGATAGCTTTGCAACGAGCAACTCAGTTAGAGTGCCCGCATACACTTGTGAGGAGACAATAAATTGAATCTTCACCTTATTAAGACTTAGTAATAGTGCAATTTTGGGATTGCTCCCCTTATGGCCTTAACCTTGCTTAATAACCATGACACTGTAGAAGTGCATGATCCATTCTAGGATAGGATTAGAGCTGCCCCAAACTTCTCTCAACGTACGAGATACATCTTAATATGAGTCATCACAAACTTCCTCTGCCATGCAGGATAATTCCCCGTGAGGGGCTTGAATCCTCATAATCAACTCTAAGGACACATGAGTAACATACAAAACATCAACTTAACATATAAAACTCTGTAGCATGCATGTTTAATTCAACGTTGGTCAAATTAGACACGCCTCTAACTTATTACAATAACCTTGATCTCAATGACAGAAAACTCAATTACATATACATCATTTTCTGATAAAATCTTCTCGTTGGTTCCAATTTCATCAGAAAACTCACTAGCAACAGCGGAAGCTATGCCTAAAAGGCCTTCCCAGCTCAAACAGCCCTTGCTGCAGCTGAGTGATCTCTTGTGTTGATAAAATCAACAATCTTCTGTCATCTTTCTTTTGAGCAAAACATGCGATGTTCTTCTACATAAATTCTATATCACCGTTGGGCAGAAATAGAACTGATGCATGGAAAACTCAGATATAAAACTCATAAAATTCTTGTACATCAATTCTACATCACCGTTGGGCAGAAATAGAACAAATGTATGAAAACTTATCAATAAACTTACAATTCTCTTTTACATTAATTCTACATCACCGTTGGGGCAGAAATAGAAGTAATGCACAAAACTTATGAACTGAACATTGAAATATTGCTATCATCGACTTTGATCACAAAGATAACAATGTCATAATTAACTTAAAACTCAACTACTCTTCCAATTAAATTTTTCCGTTGGTTCCAATTTAATTGGAAGATAAAACTTACGGCGGGAACTTAATAAATTTATTCTATTCAGAGGCAAAAAGATCTCATCTACTCTCCAAAACATTTATCCCGTTGGTTCAAAATAAAATAGAGATAAAACTTTGCATATAAAACTCATAAATGTGCTTCTGAAAAGAATAAAGTTAAATTTATGGAACTGTGCACGCAGCCAGCCCAAAACTTGCCCAGCTACACGCACCAACTGGACACGCGGCCCAGCTACGCGCCAGCGCGGCCCACTCAACTTGGCTCGCCGGCAGTGCGACCCATGCGTGCAGCCAGCCCGTTTAGCGCCTCTGCGCGGCCTGCAGAGTTTCTTTCAGCCTGGCTCGCTCGCGGCTCGGCCCGGCGGCTTACACACACTCCGCCTGGGCCAGGAGCTGACCTCTGGGCCGCAGAATGGGCCCAGCTCGCGACTGGTCCTCTCCTCGTGTCGATCTGATCCATCCATTCGCATCCGACGGTCGAGCGCGAGTCTCGCGAGATATATAAAAGCCAGCTCTTCCTTCTCAACCCTAACCCTAGCCACTTCTATCTTCTTCCTGCGCACAGCAGGCGACGACGGCGGCGTCGCCGGCTTCTCTTGCCGCCATGCTGCACTGCTGGCTGCTGCGCCTTGGCTTGCCATGGCCATGCGACCTTCTTTGCCTTCTTCTTTCTCTCATAACCCCTCTCCACCTCTTCTCTCTTGTCCAGAACCGGATCTGGCGGAGCCGGCGGCCTTGACCACCGCCTCACTCCGCCCGGTGGCCTCCTCGCCACCCTTCCTTTCACCCCCATCCCGGCAAGCACGCGACTGTCTGACGGCATCGTCACGCCGCATCCGTCGCCTCCCCTTCTGGTACGCCCTTGCAAGCCCTCCTCGCCAGCGCCGTGTGCGTCTCGCGCGCGGCACCGTCAAGGAGCGTCGCCGGGGTGTTCTCTGGTGTGCGCACCGTCCATGACGCACCCAGGTAAGGGAAAAAGGATACTAGGGTTTGATTGTAGGGTTTCAATTTGGTTTTCCTATGTTCTTCGATTCAAAATCGAATGCTTCTTCTCTTCGATTCGAGATCGAATACTTCTTCTCTTCTGTTTCTTTGTTTTGGAGATCAAAGTCCTCATTTCTTCTTCCGATTCGAATCTAATCGAAATGTTTTCTTTCTTTCTCCCTCCGATTCGAATCTAATCGAAATGTTTTCTTTCTTTCTCCCTCCGATTCGAATCGGAGGTATTCTTTCTTTTTCAATCCCCAACTCGATCTATCGCAAGATCGGTGACTGATACCATTGATAAACTTTTAGGATCATCTAGCAGTAAGATCTAGTTAGGTAAACTTGTATTGACTTGAATAAGTAATTGGAATCCTAGATCTACTCCATATACATGAAGAGAATAGAGAGAGCAGATCGACCATCGAGGAGCTTGTCATGGATCGTCGGTGTAGTGGTTGCAGTGGTGGCGACCTGCAGGAGCGGCGGAGCTTCCCATCGCTGACAGCGCACCCCCTATCGGATTAGGGTTTAGGTGGGTTGTGGTGGCTGGCGACTAATCTCGTAACTCGAGCCAGTGGCCCCCACCTCTCCTTTTATAGCACTGCGCGACAGGGGCCCACAACCCTAGATGGGTTGGGCTCCCCGAACAGGGAGCGAGACAAAGCCCGGTCCATTCATTGGATTGGGCCGGAGGACATCAATACTAACATGATGCCTCGTGCCCACCCCTCGCTGTTGAATGCATCGAGCGGAGCAGGATTGGGCGCGCGCTGGCAGAGTGGGTGCCTGGAGTTGGAGAGCAGCGAGCTTTTGATGTGGTCGATGTGGAACGTGTGGTCACACAGCAGCAGCAGCTGGACCGTTCCTCGCCGGTGAAATCACACAGCAGACCGCACAGTCAAAAGGCTCCTTGGAGCCGGCACCCACCACTTCCTTCATGAGCATAAGGGGTGGGCTGTGGCAGATTAATGGCAAAGCAGCCTATCGCCTCTCTTTCCTCTCTATCTTGAGCTGGCAATTCTCTTCTTCTCCTCCGGTCACCACTCACCATTAATCGAGCTCGAGCTGCGTATCTTTGCCAACCAAATCCGCTCGATTCACTCCATGGATTTCAAATCCCTCTCACCCAAAGTTCACTAGCCTCCCTTGCTCCATTCCCAACCCCTCCTTCATGAGCTCCGACGACTGCCTCCACTGGGAATTGAAAAGATTCCCGGCTCTGGGTCTCATTGTCGGCTGAACTCCACCTCAAATCAAAACTCCTAGCTCCTGGACGTCGGTTAGCTCAAGGCACGGCGGAGGGTGAGCACGGGATTATATGTGGGCATAGACAAGTGCAAAGGGGAGCCTGTGAAGAGCTCGGCGGTGACGAGAGAGCACGGAGCAGAGAGAGAAGAAAGAGAGAAAAGATGAGTGAGTTAGAGAGAACGTAGCTGACATGTGGGCCCCACTACCATGTATCATTCACATCAGCAAAATCACCTTCAAACAGCGAATGGTCAAACATAGATGGTTTGCATAGTTAGATGGTCAAGAATAAATGGTTTTGAAGCCAAAATTGAACTGAGGATATAGTTGGATGGTCAAAAAATTGACTTCTTTCTATAACAAAGAGGTGTGTTATGGTGGTTAAAATGTAACTGTGGGTACGGGAGGTACCTCTTGCTATTTTGTATCAAATGGTACTTTTTAGGTACCTCATGAAAACCTTTTTGTCTCTGTCGTCGATTTCGAAATCTAATGAGATCCTCATTTATTTTAACTTTATAAATTCTTTATAATATTGGTAAATTTAGAGAGATGAATCATTCCAGTTATATACTGCACAAATTATTTAGAATGCAAAAAATTACCAGTATTAATTCATACATAGCTGAGGTTGCTTGACTCATTGGATCAGAATGAACCTTAGAGGGGTTACCAAGAAGGTTTAAGAAATATATTTATAATGATTTATCTTAGAAAGCTGTCGATTGCAGCGGTGCACTTTTAACTTTCCAAGACGCACGCATGCACTTGAGGAAGCAATGAGCTAGCTAGGCACGCCCACATTGTGCATAGCCAGGCGCCAGCTTTCCCAAGCTGGGTTACCGATTACGAAACTAAAAGGCTGAGGGCTGAGTTAAGATATGACCTGCAACTTCAGGCTTTAGATGCTAATGGAACGATGCCATTGTATATATGTATCTGTCAGGGCCTCAGTATTAGCTCACATCATACATCTTTGCAGCAGTACATATGTGGCTCTCAGGCATGAAGGAAGCATAGCTGTTACCATTTCTGATGATATGGTATCGATATTTGTTCATGATCTTGTAGAGTGCGCCCCAAGAACAACAGTGCCACACCGCCGGCAATCTTCGTGTTCCGGGGATTGTACCATCGGACATCGGCACAACAACGACCGTTACCGGAGGGGAGATGGGCCCGTCCCCGTGCTAATCACCCCTTACGATGCATCGAACTTCCCTGGAGAGCCACAGAACACTAACGGGCGGTTCAGCAATGGATACAACATTGCGACTTCACTGGTACCGCATATGCATGACATATGTTTTCTTTAATATCTGCATATTATTAGTTCTCTCTCAAAGGAGATAATTCATGATTGATCACTGTGCATTGTTTTCCATTGTGCAGCAAAGCCCTTGGGATTCGTGATAGTCCACCGGCATACGCATGCTTGCTAACCTAGCCCGACAAGAATAGAGGGTTTCACCGGAGTCAACCTATGCCTCTGCTGATGCTGGGATGCGAGACTCCACGTAAAGTCTATCATTAAACTTGGCATGCCAAAACGTTACGAAAATTAACTTTATGCTTGTTAGTAGAATTGAATAATCATACTGACTGAATGATAATGTAATTGTAGCATGCATGCATGTATTACCATTGTTACTATTAATAATACAGATGGGGAACATGAACCATTCCATTGCCGATGCAAGTAAAACAACTTGTGGAAACAAGGAGGCCCAGTAAAAGCTGTTGCTTGGCGGGCCGCAAAAGCCCACTAAAAACATAGTTCTTGTCAAAAGTTCCTTGTTCCTCATTGGAGTGGGCACCATGGACCTCCTCCCAAACTGCATAACTTCTACCTGGAACTCTTCCC
>JACEFO010002265.1:0-34835 GCA_015342445.1 Digitaria exilis | reverse complement strand
TTGGTTACATCAAGATTTCTCATGTTATACCACCTACGGAAGAATTGAGGAAGCGTGCTTATTGTAAGTTTTATAATTCTTTTTCGCATGCTACTAATGATTGTAATGTCTTCCGTCGGCAGGTTCAATCGGCTATTAATGAGAGCCGCTTGAAGTTTCATGAGATGCAAGTTGATGAGACTCCTTTTCCGGTCAACACACATTGAGTTGCAGCAGCCCAAGGTCTTGGTTCGGCGCATCTCGCCTGCTCACTAAAGGGAAGCACGTGGGTGATTGGAGCGGAAAGACGTCTTCAAGCGTTGGTTAGAATGTTATGTTTTGCGCGACGGTGCTGGCAAAGAGTCGTTAGGTTATAGTGAGCCTTGGCAGGGAGGCCGCTGGTCTCTTCTGGACCGCGGGCGCCCGGGGCTGGTTTGCTACAGGCGGTCAGACCGGCTACGCCAGGCGGTCAGACCGCCTGTCCCCATGGACGCCCGAAGATGCTGATTCCGAAGCGTCCAGAAGTTGATACTTGGAAGATGAACGTGGCAAAGGAGCAGGGTGTTCAGAAGCCCAAAGTCACGTTTGATATGCTTTATGACAAGTACACAAACAAAAGGCCGTCCCAAGCGATCGACCGTTAAAAAAAGAATGAGATCACCGATTCAGACGAAGAGGGTTCCTTCGCCTCCTCATATGAAGTTGGATCCGGTGTGGGGATGACAATGGAGTGATGGTGGGTGCCATATCATTCAAATGTGCAGCCTTCGTTTCATCCTGGCTGGAAGGTCCAAAAAGACGTGTGTAGGACAGGATCATTTATCCAGGAGAGAACGCGATTGGCTTTCCGTCAATCTGGTCAAGAGCGGGCATAGCGGTGAGACCGCCCGTACAGATTCAGCCGCTAAGAGTTCCTCCGAGGCAGATTATCAACCCAAGAGGAAGGAGGAGGTGCAGAGCATGAATGTGGACTCAGAGAGGACTACTGAGTTCGACATTATTCAAGTTGGGACAATGGATGTTTCTATTGAAAAAATCTGGCTATGAAGCCGACTTCCAGTGAAAAGACGGTGGAAGATCAGGGGGCTAGTACTAGCAAGGCTCAGCAGCACTTTTCTTCCAAGCTGGTGTCCTGAAGGGTTGACTCACACGCAGAAGAGGAAGCTTCAGAGACTTTGTTTTCGGGAAAGACAAGAGCAAGAGTTGGAGAAGCAGAGAGATGAATTCTTCAACCAAAGTCAAGCCCTTGATTCCACAGAAGAAGGAGTGGAAGCCGAAGGAAGACCCACAGGCGGTCAACCGGCTGTACAGGTGGTCATTTAGGACCGGCGGCCCAGGCGGTCAGACCGCCTGTACAGGCGGTCAGACCGGGTGACGCAAACGCCGCGGTATTTCTTCTTCCAGTTCTTCGGCTCGTGATGGAAGTACATCGGTTTAACGTCGACGTCGATGAGAGCTAGTTGATTGTACAGTTCTTCCCGGAGCGCTGAATCTTGATGTGAATGTGGTTCAGTATTTCATGGATGGTTTTGGACTATGCTTATAGCGGGTTGGAGAAGGTGTGTCGATGTGTTGATTTGATGTGTCCAGGAGCTATATTCCAGAAGCCTAAGCTGAGAATCATTGAGGCTTTTATATATGAAGGGGCATATAATGGGGACACGCAATTTGGTGTTGGTCGATGGATGGGGTATTGTGACTTGTTGCTTATTCTTGTACAAGAAGCTTTGTGGTTCAGATTGGAGTGATCAAGACACCATGACGTTCAGGGCATTTGGAGGAGGAGAGTATGTGCAAAGGCTGATTTCTATGGAGCTTTATTGGGAGCATAGAATTGGCCACTTTTTCTTTGTCGCTGAACTGGGTAATTTAGTTTAATTTGGGTAGTGGATTGGATATGCATCAGTGATTCCCTTCTACTTTGATAATGTTTGATTCAGTGGAAGTGATGATGTAGAGTTGTGCTGGTGTTTCTGTTGTGTTGCTTTAGGCTTAGTTTTAGTTGGATTCATGATGATAGTTAGATGTTTGTCGGCTTGATCTTTCTGAATTTGAGTTTTTAGCTGTAAAAGCATGGCTTATCCCTGCTGTCATAAAGCGATGACAATCGGCAGAATACTTCATTGATTTATGTAACGAGAGTGGTTGGCGAGACTTGACACTAATAGTCGATCATAAAGAAATTTGTGAGCTATTGAGACTTTGTGATATAGCAAGCTGGATGTGGTTTTGGGTCGGCGATCTCTTGAGGAGTGAGACATTGGTGATGGTCCTATACCCAGGCCGACGTTTGATAAATAAGAATTTAGATCCTGCTTTAGATTTGAATTAAATAAGTTATTAAGGAGTATGTCGATTGCTTTGCTTGAAACATCATGAAATGCTGGTTTAAGCCTAGAGCTTGTTGAGCATCGGTTGCTATTAAGTCTGGTTTTTAGGCTTATAAACAAGCAACTTAGGCGTTCTAATCCTGAAAATTTATCACGAGTTTAAAGAGGAAATAAATCGGTTATTAGAGCAAGTTTATTAGACCTTGTGATATGCTAGTGGATTTCTAATATTGTACGCATGGAAAAGAATGGAACGGGTAAGATTAGACGTTGTATTGATTTAGAATCTTAATTGAGCTACTCCTAAAGATATATCCATGCAATAGCCGATATGCTTATGATGTCTTAAGCGCTAGACATAGAATGATTAATTTACTGATAGTAATGCTGGTTACAATCTAAATATTTCATGACCGAATAGGATATATCCCAAACGGCTTTCGTATGTCCAGGCTTTGTTGGTTTTATTTGAGTGGATTGTTATGATGTTTGTCTTTAAGAATGCTGGTGCTACATTATCAAAAGGGCAATGAATTTATTTTCATGATTTGCTTGGTATATCTTGGAAGTTTATATTTATGACCATTGTATCAAATCGGTGGAAGTGTTTCTCTTTGGACGATTTGAGACTTGATTTGAAAGAATGTCGATATTGTCTTGAAGATGAATCCACTCAATGTGTCTTTTGGTGTGTGGGTGGGGAGTTTTTGGGCTTCATAGTTCATGAAAATGGAATAGAAATTGATCCACAAGAAGGCCGACACTATTGGCAAGTTGAGCGCTAGTTCTAGGAAAGAGTTGCAGAAATTCTTGGCAAGAATGAATCTACTTAGAAGATTTATTTGCAATTTGTGGGGAAGGTGAATGCTTTTACTCGTTTGCTTTGGTTGAAAGATGATGCTGAATTTATCTTGGGGGGAAAACAGCAAGAGGCGTTTGAAGAAGATCGAAGCATTATTATATCTTCGGTCCGGTTCTTGGGCACTAGGAGAGGAGTTCCTTTAAATTATATATTGCGGTGAAGAAAGTGTGTCATTGGGGCTGTTTTGATCAAGAGACCGAAGAGAAGAATATATTTATTTCATATGCAAGTAGAATATTATTGGACGCCAAACAAGGTATACTTTCATTGAAAAGTTATGCTTATCATTATATAAGCTAGTACAAATTGAGGCATTATTTGTTATTATAACTTGCATATGTTTTGTCAAGTAGCATCAATAATTTACATGTTACATACACTATATTAAGTGGTAGAATGGGGCAAATGGGCTTATGCTTTAATCGTATGATTAGTCATTGAGCCATTGAGAATCTATGAAAGGACATAATCGTTGCCGATTTTATTGTTGAACATAGATTAGTGAACATCTTGATTTAAATGTCAGCTAATTATGACTTTTACCCCATGGAAGTTGCATTTTGATAGATCGGTTTTTGCAAATGGTTGTGAGTTTGGTGTTATTGTTATATTTCACCAACGGTGTTTGTTTTTGTAGGCTCTTAACCAATTAGATATAAGTGCACTAATAACCTAAACTGAATATGAAGCTTTATTATTCGGGTTGGAGATGTGCATGAATGGGAGTAAAATTATGTGGAGCATATGGTGATTCTCTTTTGGTGGTTCACAAGTATCTAAGGTCTAGGTTTGTTAATCTTAGATGGATTTTTGAATACTTATCATAAGTGTTTAGATATTATATCTCCTGCTTTGATGAATTGTCATTTATCATCTAAAGAGAAGAGAATCCTAGAGCTAATGCGTTGGCGCTGCAGAGATCAGGCTATAATGTTCAGTAAAGAATTTTATGATGAAGAGGCGATGTTTCGTGAAGCTGACGTTTCTGCTTGGAACAGGTTTTCGACCGCCTGTTACATCCGGTCTAACCGGTGCGGCCGGTCTAACCGCAGCACAGCAGTCTGACCGTCTGCACCTTCTTGAAACAGCCGATTTCGCTGTTATGAATCTCTATCTTGGTGGCCGATGCTGGTGATTGGAGGAAGCTCTGTGGTATTTGTAGGATATACTAGTGGATCGAAAAGTTACGATGGGCTTTCAAGTTTACTTTGATGATGGTGAACTATATGTCGGATCATGGATGGATTGCTTTTGAAATGTTTAGATCTGATTTAGCTAGATTGGCTATGGCAGAGGTTCATGAAGGAATTTGTGGTACACATCAATCGGATCGAATGATGAAGTGGCTCTAAGACGGGCTTGTTTTTATGGCCTACGATGATAGCCGATTGTTTTTCGTTACTACAAAGGATGTGAAGAGTGTTCAAAGTTTGGGGATATTCAGATTGCACCTGCTGCGTTGATGCATCGATCATTAAGCCATGGCCTTTTAGAGGATGGGGTTTAGATTTGTTGGTAGAGATCATCCTCCTTCATCAAGGTCAGTGTTTTGTGATTGTGGCTACTGATTATTTTACCAAGTGGACTGAAGCAATCCGCTCAAGAACATGACACATATAGAGGTGATTGAGTTTATTACTGAGCATATTATTCATAGATTTGGGATTCTCAAACATGACGACAGATCAAGGGACGTCGCTTATTTCTAAGGAGGTACGGTGAGTTTGTTTGATCTATGTATTAAATTGCTCAATTCATCTCTGTATTATGCTCAAGCCAATGGTCAAGCCAAGTCTAGCAATAAGATTTTGATCAAGCTCATAAAGAAAAGATTGAAGATCATCCTAAGCGGTGGCACGAGGTATTATCTGAAGCATTATGGGCACATCGTATTTCTAGACATGGTGCTACTAAGGTTACTCCATTTTGAGCTCGTCTATGGTCAAGAGGCGTTTTGCCGTTGAGGTAAATCTTGGCTGCTTATAGATTGGCTAAGCAAAATGATCTTGATGCTAGTACATATTGTGCTTTGATGATGGATAATATTTGATGATGTGACCGACAAGCATTTGGAGGCCTTAGAGAGATTGAAAAAGATAAAAGAGGAGTGGCTCAGCATATATAACAAGAAGGTAAAATCAAATCCTTTCAAGTTGGTGATTTGGTTTGGAAGACTATTTTTGCCTATAGGAACAAAGAGCAACAATTTTGGGTAAATGGTCGCCGAATTAGGAAGGACCATATTGTATTACGAAGGTTTGTTCTGAGAATTCCTATGTGCTGGAGACTTTGCAAAGATTTCAGTTGCCAAGAGGCTCAATGGGAAGATACTTAAGAAATATCATCCAAGTGTTTGGCAGATGCTTGAAAGGGTATGGCGATATGTGATTCGCCTTTGGGGAAAAATGGCCGACAATAGAGGGTCCCCTTAGTCTGATTAAAATGTTTTGTGGTAAACAAGTTTTACCAAAAACAGGGGATATGTTGACGACAAAATGGCTTAAAGCCGATCAGGCTGGGACGCCGGTCTAGGACCGCCTGTCCAGAGTCCGAGTAGAAACAGGTTTTTGCACGTTTTTAGATCTGTACAAGGACTTCTGCGGGGCAAGACTCCCCACCCTATAATATAAAGGGCCGCGGCCGATTGAGGACCTCTACAATGTACAACTCATTGTCTTACTTTTTATCTCCAAACCCTAGCTTTTCCAACCTTTGCTTTCCTTCTTCGTCTCTACGGCGTTTTAGGACGTTCTAAGTGGCCTGTGCGACCTTAGAACAACCCTAGGTCGCAGCCTCCGACGGGGTCCTCCCGAGGTGTGATCGTAGGCTTTTCACGGCGCCTCTGCCACAGGCGGTCTGATTGGCCCCTACAGGCGGTCTGACCGGCTGACTTCAGAAGCTCCGGCGAGAAGATTTCAACGACCGCGCGATCTAGCGCTTTCGTGTGTCGACCCAAAGCGCGTCAACACAACCCGTTCGCGTCACTCTTCCCTGAAATGAACACAAGACACAGGTGCACGCCTCCGGAGCTCCTGGGGTCCACCATCACGGCGATGCACGGCATGGGTGCGAGGAAGTTCGGGATCATCAACATGGGGGCTCATCGGCTGCACGCCATCTGTGCAGTCCAGCTCTGGCATGGCGGCGACGGTCCGTGCGACCACAACATGAACAAGCTCGCCTATGAGTTCAACTCCGCGCTCAGGACGACTCATGTCCGATCTCGCACCCAAGCCTCCATCGCTTTTGCTACTCCCTCGCCGACTCTGTGCCTTCTCTAACGCCACCTTCTCGAACCCATTGGCATATGGTAAAATCAAAATCACCCATAACATTGAGCAGTGGCAAGATCAAAACTGGACGATCTGATGTTCTCTTATGGTTGTTTTTATTACAATTTTTTTCAGGATTTGCCCAACACCAACAGTGCCTGCTGCCCAGGCCCCTGTGCGCCTTATCCCTACTTCGGGCAACCGTGCTCCACCGCATGGACTACTGTTCTGGACGATGGGTACACGACGGAGAAGGCTGCTAGGCTCGCCTCTATGGCATTTTACAGTGTCAATACGTTCAGCATGCCTGTTAACCTTAAGCGATTGCTCGCAATGAAGGATGAATAGTTCCATAGTTAGACCTTGAATAAATGTTGGATAATTTCTTAGATTTTTCTTAGTGTTGACTGTCGACCAGTGACGTGAGAGCTGGGTTGTAAATGTTGCTTGCAGTTTAAGCTGGATCTGCTTGTATGTTATTGGGTGTTGAGAATATGAGACTTGAGTGCTCCACTGTGTAATAAGTTCCTCGAGAAGAATAAAATGAATCTGTTTAATAACTTATTGAGTTAGGTGCATGGCATAGTTATTCCCAGAATTTTTTTGTGCTGATTAGAGACTGTACAAGCTACTACAATGTTGGTCTTTTCTTCTTAGGACAACAAGAGATGACACATGAAAGCACACATATTTATAAGAAGGTAGAGATATTACCTATATGTGGTCCCTTTGTGCTAATGGGTCATTTATGATAGCGAGATTTGTAGCTCAGAGACTATCCAATATCTTTTTTTCAAGTGTTTATCTGCTAGATTTTTGTGGCATGTTGTACATAATCTTTGGAATTACATACCACTGAACTTGGAGTATTTATTCCACCAATGGTTAAATCTAGGGTCGCAAAGGGTTGAACCTATACTTATTGACACAGGGGCAGCACCTCTATGTTGGACATTATGGCTCACAAGAAATGAATTTATTTTTAACAAATGCAAAGCAAAAACTTTTATGCAGGTGGAGTATATACTGGTCATGACTATGGGCACAATTACAGCACAGTCACAACCAGAATTGGAAACTCTTAGCTAGTGATGTCAGATTCTCCTAGTGTTTAGGCATTCAAAGTTTTGTATAAGCTTTCCCCACTAATTACATTCCTCCTAATGAGGATTACCATGTGTTATGACTATTGGAAGTGTTTTATTATTACTTAAAACAATAGGAGTTTTTTACCATTTTGGTGTTGAGTTAGGTGATAAATGACATGATGATTCAGGCATGCCGAGCTCTAGAGACGTCGGTGTTTTGCTTTTTTGCGTGCTATGGATGGCCTTTAGTTTAAGAATTGATTATGCTTAATTTGTCTAAACTTTTCTTTATGGCATAACTAGTGTGTTTCTTTGCTTAATAATTGGTGGACTAATTTTCTTTGATGAAATGGATGAAACCAGAACTCTTTCCAACATCAAAAAAATAAGACGCGCATACATGATTTTATTGGTGAAAGCTCTATGGTCTATATAAATAGTGAGCAAAACTATTTCAGTCTTCATGTCGAAGTAGTACTCCAAATAATTCATATGAGCATATTCCTTATGGAGTGATTGAGACTACATACTTAGGTATAAATAAGGAAAAAAGTCAATTTCTGGCCATCCAACTATCGTCTAAGTTCGAATTTAGGCCATCAAACTCCAAAACTGGATATTCTTGACCATCCAACTATCAACACTATTTATGTTTGACCATACGGCTGCTTTGAAGGATGATTTTGTTGACATGGACGACACATTGGCAGTGAGGCCCACATGTCAGCTACTTTTCCTTTCTCATCTCTCTTTCTTCTCTCTCTTCTCTCTTTCTCTCCTTCCCCTGGCATGGCCATCGCCGTGCCTCTAGTGGACAGACACCTGCAGGCTCGACGATGAGGATGTACTGGTAGAGCCTATCGAGTAGCACTGCCTGGCGTCGCTGCACTGGACATGTACTTGAACTTGCCAAAGCACACAGGGAGCATGATGTGATAAACTTTTAGGATCATGTAGCACTAAGATCTAGTTTAGGTAAACTTGTATTGACTTAAATAGGTAACTGGAATCCTAGATCTACTGCATATACATGAAGAGAATAGAGAGAGCAGATCGACCGTCGAGGAGCTCGTCATGGATCGTCGGTGCAGTGGTTGTAGTGGTGGCGACCTGCAGGAGCGGCGGAGCTTCCCATCGCTGACAGCGCACCCTCTAAGATCGGATTAGGGTTTAGGTGGGTTGTGGTGGCTGGCGACTAATCTCGTAACTCGAGCCAGTGGCCCCCACCTCTCCTTTTATAGCACTGCGCAACAGGGGCCCGCAACCCTAGATGGGTTGGGCTCCCCCGATCAGGGAGCGAGACAAAGCCCGGCCCATTCGTTGTATTGGGCCGGAGGAGATCAATAATAAACATTCTCCCCCTTGATCTCATCTTACTTCCTGTACTAATCTTTAGTACTTAAACTTAATCTATTCCATCACAAACAGATGCATAGAGCATGCCTCAATCATAACAGTTAGAACCCGTTAGATTAACAGCACAACACACATGTCTGTTTTGAACAGATCCTTTCCTAGGCCCTTTGTAATCCAGAAATCATAGGCTCTACCATAGACCCATGTCGACTAAGTGTTATCTTAAACTTTGAGTGGTAAGCCTTTAGTAAACGGATCCATAAACACTTGCTTGATTATTGTTCATTGAACACTTTCAATACTTCATATGATTCTGGATTGTTCTTCTTGACAATGTATTTCTTAATGTCAATGTTTTTGGCAGCACACTTGAACTATTGTCACAGGAGTAAGTACTTAATTCCGGTATACTTTATTCACTTTGAGTGCCTGCTTGGTTGCCTCATATCAATGCTATACCAATTGGTATGCATCACTGATGATACCACAACTTTCTATTTTCTTGGAGCTTTTCCACATTAAAACTCCAACTGCAAATGTTATGAACTATTGTGGATTTAACTACACATCTCGCGGAATAACTGTCTTTGTACCCACAACTATTTGAGAGTACTTCTTCTTTGAAACTCAGCATGGGGCCTGTAAAATTTTGCACAATTGCAAGATATCTTAGCTCCAATTCAGTTATCTATGTCTGGATTGGACTTTTGCCAAAACTTCCCGATATATGACCTATGTTAGGGTGAACTCTTACTCTAGTAATCTTTAAGCTTAAACTGTCGAAGCACATAAGACTAACTTTATTTGATCGATCAATTCTTAGTTTGTGGGATCCTCAAATTTCCCAAAACTATCACCCTTAATTATAAGAGCAAGCGCAGGTCTACTCGCATGCATACCATACTCCTTTTTCCAAGTATGCCTCTTGGGATAATCCTAATACCCCTTCTTTTATCTCAGTGAACTTCCTAAACTGAATGATCACTGAGATCCTTTATGTGCAACTCAAGGACAAAACTTCTTCCCCAATAGTAGACTCATATCACTAAGATGATATCCACATAATGGGTGAGCTAACTGAATTTCTCATTCTTAAGCTTTTCATTGAACACTATTGTCCTCCTTACTCTTTGAAACCCAAAACTTCTTCCTTCAACCACCTCTGTTAGGAGGATCTCCTAATCCATAAATGGATTTCTTAATGTGACATCTCGCACGTTCTCTTTCTTCGATGACAAAACCGTTGGTTGTGCCATGTTAACTTTTCCATAATATCCCTGTTGAGAGATGCCATCTATTTACATCCATTTGATGTAACTTTAATCATAATGCGTCACTAACGCCATTTTGATTCTAAAGAATCCTTGCATGAGACTATAGAGAATGTCTCATAATCTATTCTTTCTTTTGCATAAAGCATTTCGCCACGAGTTGCGCTTTAATCTTTCTACATTTCCTTTAGAGTCACATTCAATTTTGTAGACCTATTACAGCCTACTGTCTTGACTCCTTTTGGAATAATTCTAAGTTCCAAACTATGTTGGTACTCAGTGATCTCATATGGCCTAAGCCATTTCTGTGAATGAGCGATTCTCGTGGCTTCTTCAATCGAGGTGGGATCATCCTCAATTTCTAAAAATTCTATTTGGGGCTATGACAGATCTTCCTCATACGCGACAACAATATCTATCGGCTCCTGGAGGACAGGTTCCTGGTTTATTGCCGCATGAGAACTGACAACTTATGAGTCCTCGAAGTAGGCGCATACACCCGCTTCTCCTCAAGGTCGTTTCCTTAGGGTGCCTTGCTCCCCTGACTCCCCCTAACCTTTGACTTATCTAGATAGCTAATTGAATGGTAACTTACTGACTTAGGGTGGTTTGATAGCTCCCCTACATTTGGGTTAAATACTTTGGCCTCAACTGAACAGTCCGACACCTCAACAATCTTTTCGTGAGAGTCCTCTTTTCTGTTCACATCTTACGACGGTGTTTAGGCACCGACTTACTTGGTACTCCATTAAAGAATATGAACCTTTCATCCACAAACTTAATGGTAATCTAGAGTAACTTAATTCACACCATATTGATCAGAGTATGGTTGGATCATTCAGCTACTCCCTCTTATACCGAGGCTCATCCAGTATTATTCCTGGCCAACTGCGCTATCTTCCTCTTGGAATTTAGCTAGTTCTTCTTTGCATCAGGGTATCTTTATCATGACCGTTGTACTCTCTTGATGATCATAATCTTTTATAGATCATTTTGTATAGGGGAATGGAGAATAACTTTAACTTTCTTAGTTAACTCACATGGAGAGTACATTTCTTTATCTCACATTTCTCCCCTCGAAATATGGCATAAACTTTACTGCCATAATTTCAAAAAACTATTTAAAAGTAATCATGAACGAGGGAAATCTTTTCTTACTCACTTCATTCATACTCTTTCCTCATACTCATGAACAAATCATGCTCACATGTTCTTACTTCATTTGGATAACAACTTATGTCCTGAAATTCATTTTATAATTGATATGCTCAACTCGGTTGATAGATTCAACCTTTTCAGCCTTAATATATCTCTTTCCTTGTCTAATGACTCAATCTTAGCTGCCATATCTCACATTAGAATGTGCTTTCCACCATTACTAGATAGCTTTGCAACGAGCAACTCAGTTAGAGTGCCCGCATACACTTGTGAGGAGACAATAAATTGAATCTTCACCTTATTAAGACTTAGTAATAGTGCAATTTTGGGATTGCTCCCCTTATGGCCTTAACCTTGCTTAATAACCATGACACTGTAGAAGTGCATGATCCATTCTAGGATAGCGTAAGAGCTGCCCCAAACTTCTCTCGACGTACGAGATACATCTTAATATGAGTCATCACAAACTTCCCCTGCCATGCAGGATAATTCCCCGTGAGGGGCTTGAATCTCATAATCAACTCTCAGGACACATGAGTAACATACAAAACATCAACTTAACATATAAAACTCTGTAGCATGCATGTTTAATTCAACGTTGGTCAAATTAGACACGCCTCTAACTTATTACAATAACCTTGGTCTCAATGACAGAAAACTCAATTACATATACAACATTTTCTGATAAAATCTTCTCGTTGGTTCCAATTTCATCAGAAAACTCACTAGCAACAGCGGAAGCTATGCCTAAAAGGCCTTCCCAGCTCAAACAGCCCTTGCTGCAGCTGAGTGATCTCTTGTGTTGATAAAATCAACAATCTTCTGTCATCTTTCTTTTGAGCAAAACATGCGATGTTCTTCTACATAAATTCTATATCACCGTTGGGCAGAAATAGAACTGATGCATGGAAAACTCAGATATAAAACTCATAAAATTCTTGTACATCAATTCTACATCACCGTTGGGCAGAAATAGAACAAATGTATGAAAACTTATCAATAAACTTACAATTCTCTTTTACATTAATTCTACATCACCGTTGGGCAGAAATAGAAGTAATGCACAAAACTTATGAACTGAACATTGAAATATTGCTATCATCGACTTTGATCACAAAGATAACAATGTCATAATTAACTTAAAACTCAACTACTCTTCCAATTAAATTTTTCCGTTGGTTCCAATTTAATTGGAAGATAAAACTTACGGCGGGAACTTAATAAATTTATTCTATTCAGAGGCAAAAAGATCTCATCTACTCTCCAAAACATTTATCCCGTTGGTTCAAAATAAAATAGAGATAAAACTTTGCATATAAAACTCATAAATGTGCTTCTGAAAAGAATAAAGTTAAATTTATGGAACTGTGCACGCAGCCAGCCCAAAACTTGCCCAGCTACACGCACCAACTGGACACGCGGCCCAGCTACGCGCCAGCGCGGCCCACTCAACTTGGCTCGCCGGCAGTGCGACCCATGCGTGCAGCCAGCCCGTTTAGCGCCTCTGCGCGGCCTGCAGAGTTCTTTCAGCCTGGCTCGCTCGCGGCTCGGCCCGGCGGCTTACACACACTCCGCCTGGGCCAGGAGCTGACCTCTGGGCCGCAGAATGGGCCCAGCTCGCGACTGGTCCTCTCCTCGTGTCGATCTGATCCATCCATTCGCATCCGACGGTCGAGCGCGAGTCTCGCGAGATATATAAAAGCCAGCTCTTCCTTCTCAACCCTAACCCTAGCCACTTCTATCTTCTTCCTGCGCACAGCAGGCGACGACGGCGGCGTCGCCGGCTTCTCTTGCCGCCATGCTGCACTGCTGGCTGCTGCGCCTTGGCTTGCCATGGCCATGCGACCTTCTTTGCCTTCTTCTTTCTCTCATAACCCCTCTCCACCTCTTCTCTCTTGTCCAGAACCGGATCTGGCGGAGCCGGCGGCCTTGACCACCGCCTCACTCCGCCCGGTGGCCTCCTCGCCACCCTTCCTTTCACCCCCATCCCGGCAAGCACGCGACTGTCTGACGGCATCGTCACGCCGCATCCGTCGCCTCCCCTTCTGGTACGCCCTTGCAAGCCCTCCTCGCCAGCGCCGTGTGCGTCTCGCGCGCGGCACCGTCAAGGAGCGTCGCCGGGGTGTTCTCTGGTGTGCGCACCGTCCATGACGCAACCCAGGTAAGGGAAAAAGGATACTAGGGTTTGATTGTAGGGTTTCAATTTGGTTTTCCTATGTTCTTCGATTCAAAATCGAATGCTTCTTCTCTTCGATTCGAGATCGAATACTTCTTCTCTTCTGTTTCTTTGTTTTGGAGATCAAAGTCCTCATTTCTTCTTCCGATTCGAATCTAATCGAAATGTTTTCTTTCTTTCTCCCTCCGATTCGAATCTAATCGAAATGTTTTCTTTCTTTCTCCCTCCGATTCGAATCGGAGGTATTCTTTCTTTTTCAATCCCCAACTCGATCTATCGCAAGATCGGTGACTGATACCATTGATAAACTTTTAGGATCATCTAGCAGTAAGATCTAGTTAGGTAAACTTGTATTGACTTGAATAAGTAATTGGAATCCTAGATCTACTCCATATACATGAAGAGAATAGAGAGAGCAGATCGACCATCGAGGAGCTTGTCATGGATCGTCGGTGTAGTGGTTGCAGTGGTGGCGACCTGCAGGAGCGGCGGAGCTTCCCATCGCTGACAGCGCACCCCCTATCGGATTAGGGTTTAGGTGGGTTGTGGTGGCTGGCGACTAATCTCGTAACTCGAGCCAGTGGCCCCCACCTCTCCTTTTATAGCACTGCGCGACAGGGGCCCACAACCCTAGATGGGTTGGGCTCCCCCGAACAGGGAGCGAGACAAAGCCCGGTCCATTCATTGGATTGGGCCGGAGGACATCAATACTAACATGATGCCCTCGTGCCCACCCTCGCTGTTGAATGCATCGAGCGGAGCAGGATTGGGCGCGCGCTGGCAGAGTGGGTGCCTGGAGTTGGAGAGCAGCGAGCTTTTGATGTGGTCGATGTGGAACGTGTGGTCACACAGCAGCAGCAGCTGGACCGTCCTCGCCGGTGAAATCACACAGGCAGACCGCACAGTCAAAAGGCTCCTTGGAGCCGGCACCCACCACTTCCTTCATGAGCATAAGGGGTGGGCTGTGGCAGATTAATGGCAAAGCAGCCTAATCGCCTCTCTTTCCTCTCTATCTTGAGCTGGCAATTCTCTTCTTCTCCTCCGGTCACCACTCACCATTAATCGAGCTCGAGCTGCGTATCTTTGCCAACCAAATCCGCTCGATTCACTCCATGGATTTCAAATCCCTCTCACCCAAAGTTCACTAGCCTCCCTTGCTCCATTCCCAACCCCTCCTTCATGAGCTCCGACGACTGCTCCACTGGGAATTGAAGATTTCCCGGCTGCTGGTCTCCATTGTCGGCTGAACTCCACCTCAACATCAAACTCCTAGCTCCTGGACGTCGGCTTAGCTCAAGGCACGGCGGAGGGGAGCACGGGGTATATGTGGGCATAGACAAGTGCAAAGGGGAGCCTGTGAAGAGCTCGGCGGTGACCGAGAGCACCGGAGCAGAGAGAGAAGAAAGAGAGAAAGAAGTGAGTGAGTTAGAGAGGAACGTAGCTGACATGTGGGCCCCACTACCATGTATCATTCACATCAGCAAAATCACCCTTCAAAACAGCCGAATGGTCAAACATAGATGGTTTTGATAGTTAGATGGTCAAGAATAAATGGTTTTGAAGCCAAAATTGAACTGAGGATATAGTTGGATGGTCAAAAATTGACTTCTTTCTATAAACAAAGAGGTGTGTTATGGTGGTTAAAAATGTACTGTGAGGTACCGGGAGGTACCTTTGCTATTTTGGTATCAAATGGTACTTTTTTCTAGGTACCTCATGAAACCTTTTTTGTCTCTGTCGTCGATTTCAAACTAATGATGATCCTCATTTATTTTAACTATTATAAATTCTTTATAAATATTGGTAAAATTTAGAGAGATGAATCATCCAGTTATATACTCCACAACATTATTTTAGAAATGCAAAAATTACCATTGATTAATTCATACATAGCTGAGGTTGCTTGACTCAGTTGGATCAGAATGACCTTAGAGGGGTTACCAAGAAAGGTTTAATGAAATATTTATATGATTTATCTTAGAATGCTGTGATTGCAGCGTTGCCGACTTTTAACTTTCAAGACTGCACGCATGCACCTTGAGAAGCAATGAGCTAGCTAGGCACGCCACATGTGCATAGCCAGGCGCCAGCTTTCCCAAGCTGGGATACCGATTACGAAACTAAAGGCTGAGGGCTGAGTAAGATATGACCTGCAACTTCAGGACTTTAGGATGCAATGGAAGCTATGCCATTGTATATATGTATCTGTCAGGCCTCAGGTATTAGCTCACAATCATACATCTTTGCAGCAGTACATGATGTGGCTCTCAGGCATGAAAGGAAGCATAGCTGTTACCATTCTGATGATGATGGTATCGATATTTGTTCATGATCTTGTTAGATGTGCCGCACCCATAGAACAACCAGTGCCACCACCGCCGGCAATCTTCGTGTTCGGGGATGGTACAATGGACATCGGCAACAACAACGACCTTACCGGAGGGGAGATGGGGGACCCTCCCCGTGCTAATCACCCTTACTATGGCATCGACTTCCCTGGAGAGCCACAGAACACTAACGGGCGGTTCAGCAATGGATACAACATTGCTGACTTCATTGGTACCGCATCATGCATACCATATGTTTTCTTTAATATCTGCATATATAGTTCTCTCTCAAAGGAGATAATCATGATTGATCACTGTGCATTGTTTTCCATTTGCAGCAAAGGCCCTGGGATTCGTGATGAGTCCACCGGCATACGCATCGCTTGCTAACCCTAGCCCGACAAGAATAGAAGGTTTCACCGGAGTCAACTATGCCTCTGCTGATGCTGGGATTCGAGACTCCACTGTAAAGTCTACTTAAATCTTGCATGCCAAAACGTTACGAAATTAACTTTATGCTTGTTAGTAGAATTGAATATCATACTGACTGAATGATAATTTAATTGTATGCATGCATGCATGTATACCATGTGTTACTATTAATAATACAGAATGGGAACATGACCATTCCATTGCCGATGCAAGTGAACAACTTTGTGGAAACAAGAGCCCAGTTAAAAGCTGTGCTTGGCGGCCGCAAGCCACTAAACAAGTTCTTGTCGAAGTCCTTGTTCCTCATTGGAGTGGGCACCATGGACCTCCTCCCAAACTGCAACTTCTACCTGGAACTCTTCCCCATCAATGACAACAAGACCGAGGTCCAGCGCCTCATCGAGTTTTACGGGGCCGATCTCGAGAAGCTCCATAGCATGGGCGCGAGGAAGTTTGCGATCATCAACGTGGGACCCATCGGGTGCTCGCCGTTCGTGCAGAACGACCCAGCTCGGAACGGCGGCTGCGATGATGGGATGAACAGGCTAGCTGGTGAGTTCAACGCCGCCCTGGGTTCACTCCTGTCCGACCTTGGCACCAGGCTCCATAACTTCCGTTATACGCTTGCTGACTTCTACGGATTCTCAAATGCCACCTTCGTCAATCCTTTGGCCTCAGGTAAATCAGATCACTCATCACTGCAAGCTTTTTAACCGCAACAACAAAGAAAGAGACTGAATATGGATTCCTTAAGTTTTTTTTGGTTTGGTTTGCATTTGCATTTACAGGGTTCACAAACATCGATACAGCCTGCTGCCCGGGCGCCTGTGCACCGACTCACAGCTACTGGGCACCATGCTATAACCGACCGGAGTACTGGTTTTGGGACGAGGGTTACACGACGGAGCAAGCTGATAAGCTAGCTGCTGTGGCGTTTTACAATGGTACCGTGTTTGCCAGGCCAGTTAATATCAGGCGGTTGATTGCAATGAAAGGGTGAAAGTTTCTCTCTTTTCACCTTGCAGTAATGTGTGATAAGTAATCTAAAAAAAAGTAATGTGCAATAAGTCATTATGTCCCCCTAGAGAAGGACAGTACGTCGATGTGTTGTAAGTTGCTACTTTAGTTTTGCTGATCCACATATACTCCTTTGCTATATAGCAAGCTATATTTGTCCGTGTAATAATCTGCTGTGATTGATTTTTGCCATTATTAGGAAACTTGACCATCAGGCCTAAGATCTAGTATTATTGATCAGTTTTCGCACCTCGTGGAACTACACCTCATCAAGCTGGTAGTCAGGTACCAGATTATAACTTGTTCATGGGCGTGAACTATATATCGGTTATCGGTCTCATTGAACTCCACGGCAAATGTTCCCCTGTATGTTATTCAGGGAATAATACCCCATCCTCAATGTGCACTACCTTTCTCGCCTACATGCCTCTCTTGAAACTAAGGTTATAATGTTAGCCAGGCCTATTGGGCTGGCCGCATGGGCCTTGGCACCCACGCCTATGGCTGGGTTGCCTGTAGGGTTTTATGGTAGTTCATAATAGATTAGGTAAGGATCTCTATTGATTGGGTGTGTTCTATAAACCCTAAACGATTCTTGCCTATATATTGTACACCCTTGTACCTCTATCAATCTGTTGACGACCAAAAATGGCTTAAAGCCGATCAGGCTGGGATAGCCGGTCTAGACCGCCTGTACACGTGGTTAGACCGGCTGGGCCCTGTAGCCGATCTGGCAATGTGCCAGGCGGTCTAACCGCCTGTCACAGGCGGTCTGACCGCCTGTCCCGAGTCCGAGTAGAATCAGGTTTTTGCACATTTTTAGATCTGTACAAGGACTTCCTTGCGGGGCAAGACCTCCCCACCCTATAAATATAAAGCGCCGTGGCCGATTGAGGACCTCTACCCAATCGTACAAATCATTGTTCTACTTTTTTATCTCCAAACCCTAACTTTTCCAACCCCTTAGCTTTCCTTCTTCGTCTCCATGGTGTTTTAGGACGTTCTAAGTGGCCTTGCCGACCTTAGAACAACCCTAGGTTCGCAGCCTTCGACGGGGTCCCTCCTGAGGTTGTGATCGTAGGTTTTCGTGGCGCCTCTGCTACAGGCGGTCTGACCGGCCCCTACAGGTGGTCAGGCTGCTCTCAGGAGCTCCGGCGAGGAGAATTCGACGACCGCGCGATCTAGCACTTTCGTGTTTTGACCAAAAGTGCGTCAACATATTTGGCGACTTCGCTAGGGACATAAATCTGGTTTTTGAAGACCGATCTACTATCCCTAGCACTATAGGCTTCGACGTTGGAGAAGACAACATCGTGACGGCCTCGCTTGAAGATCTTTCTTCCGAAGATCATGAGAGGTTTATGGCGCTCCAGAGGCACCTTGAGGCGGAGTTCTTGAAGACGTTCTGGAAAGGTCATGAAGATCGTTCGGCGAGAATTGTTCGAGACTTCGTAATGCCTTCCTTCAAGATGAGTAAGGGGCAAATTGAGGTAATTGACAATGTAAGCACTTCTGCACCTCAACCCCCTGCATCTACTCCTATGGCTTCAACTTTTTCCGATCGTGATTCATTAGTTGAACAATTATTAGAATGACTCGAAAAATTAGAGGGTAAATCTATAGATACTCGTGAATTACCTGAGCATAGTATCTTTTATGGTATGCCACCAAATTACTTTGCTGGACAGACCCCACCACCACCCAATATGTCCAGACCGAACACGGTCAATGCAAGTGGGTCGGCAGCGGTTGGGTCTGCAGCCGGTCAGACCGCCCGCACAGCCGGTCAGACCGCGACAGGCGGTCAGACCGTGGCTACAGGCGGTCAGACCGCGTGTTCTGGTGGTCAGCTAAATTTGACCAATGCTATGGTGTTCATGCCGGAGCAACCTTTGCCGTTGTCTACTGTTCCAAACTCGGTCTCCGCTGGCCGTGCTGGTCAGGCAAATTCCACGACTATGCATACTGCAAATTCGGGTGGAGTTCCCGATGATGTTTTCAATGCACATAGAGATATGCAAAATAGGCAATCACTTCACTTGAATTATATGAATTCTATGCAATCTTCGGCCCAACAAGACCCCCAATGGGCCGAATTTACTAGATTCAGGGATGAATTGTCTGATGTGATGAGAAATAAGCTAGGTGTTGATTTTGGTAATACTAGAGTATATCAAAAACCTTATCATTCTAGCTTTGATACTGTTTCTTTTCCCAATGGGTGGCGCTTGTCTGATTTTGTAAAGTTTAGTGGAGATGATGAGCGCACCACTTGGGAACATGTTAGTCAATATGTAGCTCAACTAGGGGAGTCTGCCAACTATGAAGCATTTAGAGTACGTTTGTTTTCATTGTCACTTATTGATACTGCTTTTGCTTGGTTTTCTTCATTAGCCCCTCGTTCTATCATGAGTTGGAATCAACTAGAGCGTAAGTTTCATGATCATTTTTATAGTGGTAGTCATGAGATGAAATTAGCAGATTTAGCATCGGTTAGACAGGGTCGGGATGAGTCTGTCTCTCATTTTATGAGAAGATTTAAAGATATTAAAAACCGTTGCTTTAATTTGTCTATTTCTGAAGTTGATCTTGCTGGCTTATGCTTTAGAGGTTTGAAATCTTCTATTAGAGAGAAGATAGATAATTGTGATTATTATTCGGTCGCACAAGTGCATATTAGAGCTAAAGTAGCTGAAGGCCGAATGAATAAAGAAAAAGGAAGTTATAAGACACGTCGGTCTAATGTTCATATTGTTGATTATGAATCCGATGATTCGACCAATGATGATAATGATGTTTATTTAGTAGAGTTTGTTGATATGCTGAATGGATTTCTATGGAGCTTACTGTTGGGAGCAAGACTTTGGCCGATGGTGATTTCTATGGAGCTTACTGTTGGGAGCAAGACTTTGGCCACTGCTTTCTTTGTCGCTGAGACTCAAGGTAACTTTAGTTTTTTCTTGGGTCGTGATTGGATTCATGCAAATTAGTGCATTCTTTCTACTTTGCATCAATGTTTGATTCAGTGGATAGATGATGATGTAGAGGTTGTGCATGGTGATACTTCTGCTTGTGTTGCTTTAGCTGATAGCTCTTTGGTTGGCATTCATGATGATGTTAGATGTTTGTCAGGCTTAGATCTTTCTGAATTTGAGTTTATCAGCTGTACTAAGAATGGCTTCATCCCTGCTGTCATAAAGCCGATGAACAATCGGCTGAATCATCTCATATGATTCAATGGATAATCGAGAGTGGGTGCAGCAGAGACTTTGATAGCATTAGAACGATATGTGTGAAGCTATTGAAGACTTTGATGATATAAGCAAGTTAGGATGTGGTTTTACGTCGGCCGATCCTCTTGAGGAGGTAGACATTGGTGATGGTTCTATACCCAGGCCGACGTTTGTAAATAAGAATTTAGATCCTGCTTTTAAATCTGAATTAATAAAGTTGTTAAAGGAGTATGTTGATTGCTTTGCTTGGAATTATCATGAAATGCCTGGTTTAAGCCGAGAGCTTGTTGAGCATCAGTTGCCTATTAAATCTGGTTTTAGGCCTTATAAGCAACCAATTAGGCGTTATAATCCTGAAATTTATGACTGAGTTAAAGAGGAAATAAATCGGTTATTAGAAGCAAAGTTTATTATACCTTGTCGATATGCTGAATGGATTTCTAATATTGTACCCGTGGAAAAGAAAGTAACGGGTAAGATTAGAGTGTGTATTGATTTTAGAAATCTTAATCGTGCTACTCCTAAAGATGAATATCCTATGCCAATAGCCGATATGCTTATCGATGCTGCGTGTGGACATAGAATGATTAGTTTTTTTTATGGTAATGCTGATTACAATCAAATATTTATGGCCGAAGAGGATATATCCAAAACGGCTTTTGTATGTCCAGGCTTTGTTGGTTTATTTGAGTGGATTGTTATGACTTTTGGTTTGAAGAATGCCGGTGCTACTTATCAAAGGGCGATGAATTTGATCTTCCATGATTTGCTTGGTAATATCTTGGAAGTTTATATCGATGATATTGTTGTCAAATCGGCCGGAAGTGTTTTTCATTTGGCCGATTTGAGACTTGCATTTGATAGAATGCGTCGGTATGGTTTGAAGATGAATCCACTCAAGTATGCTTTTGGTGTGTCGGCTGGGAAGTTTTTGGGCTTCATAGTTCATGAAAATGGAGTAGAAATTGATCCAAAGAAGGCCGACACTATTGGCAAGTTGCAGGCGCCTAGTTCTAAGAAAGAGTTGCAGAGATTCTTGGGCAAGGTGAATTACTTTAGAAGATTTATTTGCAATTTGTCGGGAAAGGTGAATGCTTTTACTCCTTTGCTTCGATTGAAGGATGATGCTGAATTTACTTGGGTGGCAAAACAGCAAGAGGCGTTTGAAGAGATCAAGCATTATTTATCTTCGCCTCCGGTTCTTCGGGCACCTAGGAGAGGGGTTCCTTTTAAATTATATATCGCGGCCGAAGAAAGTGTTATTGGGGCTGTTTTGATCCAAGAGACCGAAGGGAAGGAATATATTATTTCATATGCAAGTAGAAGATTATTGGACGCCGAAACAAGGTATACTTTCATTGAAAAGTTATGCTTATCATTATATAATGCTTGCACAAAGTTGAGGCATTATTTGTTATTAAATACTTGCATAGTTGATTGTTGAACATAGGATTAGTGAACATCTTGATTTAAATGTCGGCTATATTATTTTTACTCCATGGAAATTGCATTTTGATGGATCGGTTTGCAAAAGTGGTTGTGGAGTTGGTGTTATTCTTATTTCACCAAACGGTGTTGTTTTTGAGGCTCTTAACCGATTAGATCATAAGTGCACTAATAATCAAACCGAATATGAAGCTTTATTATTCGGGTTGGAGATGTTACATGACATGGGAGTAAAATATGTGGAAGCATATGGTGATTCTCTTTTGGTAGTTCAGCAAGTATCTAAAGTTTGTCAATGCTTAAATGGATTTTTGAATGCTTATCTTGATAAGTGTTTAGATATTATATCTTGCATTGATGAATTTGTCATTTATCATGTACCAAGAGAAGAGAATCCTAGAGCTAATGCGTTGGCGCAGCAAGCATCAGGCTATAATGTTCAGAAAAGAAATTTTCATAAAAAGAGGCCGATGTTTCGTGAAGCTGACATTTCTGCTCTGGAACAGGCGGTTCGACCGCCTGTTACAACCGGTTTGACCGGCACGGCCGGTCTAACTGCCAATACAGGCGGTCTGACCGCCTGCACCTCTGAAAACACTGATTCGGCTGTTAATGATTTTCAATCTATTGTGGCCAATGCTGGTGATTGGAGGAAGCCTCTGGTGGAGTATTTGCAGGATACTAGCAGGTCAGTGGATCGAAAAGTCCAACGATGGGCTTTCAAGTTTACTTTGGTTGATGGTGAACTATATCGTCGGACCATGGATGGATTGCTTTTGAAATGTTTAGATCCTGATCAAGCTAGATTAGCTATGGCAGAGGTTCATGAAGGAATTTGTGGTACACATCAATCGGCTCGAATGATGAAGTGGCTCCTTAGACGTGCTTGTTTTTATTGGCCTACGATGATAGCCGATTGTTTTCGTTACTGCAAAGGATGTGAAGAGTGTCAAAAGTTTGGGGTTATTCAGATTGCACCTGTTGCGTTGATGCATCCGATCATTAAGCCATGGCCTTTTAGAGAATGGGGTTTAGATTTTGTTGGTAAGATTCATCCTCCTTCATCCAAGGGTCATTGTTTTGTGATTGTGGCTACTGATTATTTTACTAAGTGGACTGAAGCAATTCCCCTCAAGAACATGACACATAGAGATGTGATTGAGTTTATTACTGAGCATATTATTCATAGATTTGGGATTCCTCAAACATTGACGACAGATCAAGGGACGTCGTTTATTTCTAAAGAGGTACGTGAGTTTGTTGGATCCTATGGTATTAAATTGCTCAATTCATCTCCGTATTATGCTAAAGCCAATGGTCAAGCCGAGTCTAGCAATAAGATTTTGATTAAGCTCATAAAGAAGAAGATTGAAGATCATCCTAAGCGGTGGCACGAGGTATTATCTGAAGCATTATGGACGCATCGTATTTCTAGACATGGTGCTACTAAGGTTACTCCATTTGAGCTCGTCTATGGTCAAGAGGCCGTTTTTCCCGTCGAGATAAATCTGGTTGCTTATAGATTGGCTAAGCAAAATGATCTTGATGCTAGTACGCATTGTGCTTTGATGATGGATAATATTGATGATGTGACCGACAAGCGTTTGGAGGCCTTAGAGGAGATTGAAAAAGATAAAAGAAGAGTGGCTCGAGCATATAACAAGAAGGTAAAACTCAAATCCTTTCAAGTTGGTGATTTGGTTTGGAAGACTATTTTGCCTATAAGAACAAAGAGCAACAAATTTGGTAAATGGTCGCCGAATTGGGAAGGACCATATCGTATTGTGAAGGTTTGTTCTGGGAATTCCTATGTGGTGGAGACTTTGCAAGGATTTCAGTTGCCAAGAGCGCTCAATGGGAAGCACTTAAAGAAATATCATCTAAGTGTTTGCCAACATGCTTGAAAGGATATGGCTGATATGTGATATCGCCCTTAGGGAAAAAAATGGCCGACAATAGAGGGTCGCCCTTAGTCTGATTAAATGTTTTGTGGTAAACAAAGTTTTACCAAAAAACAGGGGGGCATATGTTGACGACCAAAGATGGCTTATGGTCTATCAGGCTGGGACAGCCGGTCTAGACCGCCTGTACACGTGGTTAGACCGGCTGGGCCCTGTAGCCGATCTGGCAATGTGCCAGGCGGTCTAACCGCCTGTCACAGGCGGTCTGACCGCCTGTCCTGAGTCCGAGTAGAATCAGGTTTTTGCACGTTTTTAGATCTGTACAAGGACTTTCTTGCGGGGCAAGACCTCCGCACCCTATAAATATAAAGGGCCATGGCCGATTGAGGACCTCTACACAATCGTACAAATCATTGTTCTACTTTTTATCTTGAAACCCTAACTTTTCCAACCCCTTTGCTTTCATTCTTCGTCTCCACGGCGTTTTAGGATGTTCTAAGTGGCCTTGCCGACCTTAGAACAACCCTAGGTTCGCAGCCTCCGACGGGGTCCCTCCCGAGGTTGTGATCATAGGTTTTCGCGGCGCCTCTGCTACAGCCGGTCTGACCGGCCCCTACAGACGGTCTGACCGGCTGCTCTCAGGAGCTCCGGCGAGGAGAATTCGACGTCCGCGCGATCTAGCGCTTTCGTGTGTTGACCAAAAGTGCGTCAACACAATCAATCTACTATTTTCCCGTGCCATATTGCTTTCATGGTATCACGAGTCCAAGATCCCTCTCGGGGTTCCACCCTTCCGCTGCCCTAGCTCCTGCGCGCCGGCCCTCCACCGTGTAGCGCCATGACCCCTCCGGGATCTCCCTCCAAGATCGTCGACTCCGCTACCTCCAGCGGCGGCCTCACCGCCGTCCAACAGGCGGAGCTCGATGCCCGCCACGCCAAGGAGCAGGCCAACGCCGACGCCATCAAGCGCCAACAGGCCTACGACTCTGCCATGGAGCGCGCTGCCCTGGCGGACAAGGAGGCCGCCGCTGCTGCCCAGTGCGCCAGCAAGGCCTGCGCGCGCTGCCCAGGAGCGAGCAGCTGCCGCCCTCGCCCTGTCCTCCGTGTCCGGCCCCAAGATCCCGTACAGTGACGCCCCACCTGATCTCCGATCTGCCATGCTGTTCCAGCAGGCCGCTGCCCTCTTGGCCGTCCACTCCCAGGCCATCGCCGTCACCAACATCCGTAGTCTGGTGCCTGTGGTCCTCGACGTGGACTCTCCCAACTTCAACAGATGGCGAGACCAGTTCATGCTGGTTCTCCGTTGGTACTCCCTCACCGACCACGTCCTCCTCGACACCTCGGACCACACCCCAGACTGGGACTGGATGAACAGTGTGGTCCGGTCCTGGATCCTTGGGTCCCTCAGCGATGACCTCGCCGAAGCCGTCACCTCTCGCCAGAGCAGCGGCCCGGCACCCGACCCTCGGGATCCCCCTCCGGACCCCTCTGCTCGCGCCGCCTGGCTCGCCGTCGAGTCTATGTTTCTAGGTAATCAGGAGGCTCGCTCCATTCAACTTGAGATGAAGTTTCGCAATTTCGTTCAAGGCGACCTCCCCTGCCTCGAGTACTGCCGCCGCCTCAAGAATATGGCGGATGACCTCGTCTCTCTTGGTGAGGTGATCACTGATCGCACCCTCGTGCTGAACGTGATCCGCGGTCTCAACGATCGCTTCACCCATGTAAGGGCCCTTCTCCGCCGTGCTCGGCCGTTGCCCACCTTCCTGGAGGCCATGGATGATCTCCTCCTAGAAGAAATTTCCCTAGAGGCACGCCCGTCCGCTCCTGCTACTGCTCTCGCCGCCCAGGGGAAATCTCCGGCCGACGCTCCTCAGCAGCCTTCCTCGGGCTCCGGGGGCGGCAACTCCGGTTCCAAGAACAACTCCAACCGCCGCAGTAAACGCGGCGGCAACAATGGCGGCAGTGGCAGCTCACCAAGAACTCCGGCTCCGGCTCCTCCCAGCACACTGGCGGCGACCAATCCTCAGGCGCCAAGACTGCTTCTCCTGTGCCATGGCCGACCTACTACAACCCCTGGACGGGGACCATCCAGATGTGGCCAGCCTCTCGTCCACCATTGGCGCCACTCCCACGCCTTCCATAGCAGCAGCAGGCCCTCGTCGAGTAGCACCAGCAGCCCCACTACGTCGCCCAGCAGGCCGCACCACCTGCCGACGTCGCCCAGCAGCAGCAGTGGGGCGTGCCCGGCTCCTACAACCCCATGGCCTGCTTCGCCTGGGATCAGCAGTCACTGGCCAACGCATTCAGCACGGCCACGCTGACTCAGCCGCCCTCTCAGGACTGGTACTTCGACTCAGGTGCTACTTCCCACATGACCTCCTCCTCTGCTAATCTTTCCCTTACTACTTATCCGTGGTATCCTACTCCTTCATCCATTATTGTTGGTGATGGGTCTCTTCTCCCCGTAGTTGCTACTGGTTTTACTGAGCTGCCTCGTTCATTGCATCTTAATAATATCCTTGTTTCCCCACAAATTATTAAGAATCTTATCTCAGTTCAGCAATTTACTACCGACAATAATTGTTCTGTTGAGTTTGACCCCGCTGGTTGTTCTGTGAAGGATCTGGCATCCAGGAACGAGTTCATCGGGTGCAATAGCTCTGGGCCACTATACCCCCTGTGTCTTCCAGCCCATGCCCTGCGGCTTTATCAAAGTTAGCGTCTAGTCTGTCGTGTCCGATTGAGGATTGTTCTGATTTATGTCATGCTTGTCAGTTAGGGTGTCATGTTCGGCTTCCGTTTCCGACATCCACGTCTCGTGCATCTAACAAGTTTGATCTTATTCATTGTGATCTATGGACATCACCGATTGTTAGTGTCTCAGGTTTCAAATACTATTTGGTTATTCTCGATGACTACACTAATTACCTCTGGACTTTTCCTTTGCGCTTAAAATCTGACACGTTTCCCACCATCGCTAACTTTGTCTCTTATGCCTCCACCCAGTTTTGCGCCTCCGTAAAGGCCATCCAGTGCGACAATGGAACTGAGTTTGATAACCTCAGCTCCTGTACTCTCTTTCTCACCAAGGGCATTCATCTTCGCATGTCATGACCTTACACTTTGCCACAGAATGGTAAAGTTGAACGCATTATTCGCGCCATTAATAATGTTGTTTGCTCTCTGCTATTCCAGGCATCCATGCCGCCCTCCTACTAGGCCGAAGCTCTTTCCACGGCAACAATGTTGCGGAACATCTTGCCTACCAAAACCCTTGCTCACTCCACGCCGCACCTTGCCCTCTTCGGCAAAACTCCAACGTATGATCATCTCCAGGTTTTCGGCTGCAAGTGTTATCCCCACCTGTCTGCCACTGCTCCTCACAAGCTTTCTCCCCGGTCTGCTCTCTACGTGTTTCTCGGCTATTCCCCTCATCACAAAGGATACCGCTGCCTTGACATGTCCTCGAATCGAGTGATCATCTCTCGACATGTCATCTTCGATGAAACTGCCTTTCCGTTTGCTGAGAGCGATGGCCCCCGCAGTCCTGCGGCCTTTGATTTTTTGGATGCCACTGAAGTTGTGCCACTCCCCATTGGAACGCACAAGTTTTTATCTACAGGTTCTGACGTCCTTCTCTCTACAGCTTGCGCCCCATCAGTTCGCCCGCGGCTGCGTCTGAGGCGCCCAGACCTGCAGACTTCCTGGTGCCCACTCCACTGAGCGCGCTTGGGACCTCTTCGTCGCCTGCGCCACACGTGGCCCTGTCGCCCACACCACACACGGCCCCATCGCCTGCGCCACACGCGGCTTTGTCCTCTCCGTCAACTCCTTCCGCGCCACGCGCGGCACCGTCCTCTCCGTTAACTCCTTCCGCGTCATGCGCGGCCACGTTGTCTCCTGCGTGCTACATCCCGCCTCACCTCCGTGGGTCGGGGACACTCTCTTGATGCCGTCTGGACCTATCTTTTGCACCCCTACGCGCGCGCCGTCCGCCTACTGGTTTCTTGCCGCTGCCCTCTGCACCTGCGTGGGAGATTACCCACGTCTACCACCGCCGAGCATCTACTGCGCCTCCAGTGGCTGACTCCGCGCCAGCTCCGGTGCGTGTCCCTCATGGTGCTATTGTTGTTCCCCCGGTGACCAATCAGCACTCCATGGCTACCCGAGGCAAGAGTGGTTTTCGGGTTCCCGCCAAGACTTTACATGCCTCTACGCTGTCTCTAGTACCCAAGACCTTCCGTAGTGCTCTGGCCGACCCTCTCTAGCGTGCAGCTATGGAAGAGGAACATGGCGCCTTGATGAAGAATCACACCTGGGAGCTTGTACCACGACCTGCTGGAGCTAACGTGATGACAGGCAAGTTGATCTTCAAGCACAAGTTTCATGTTGATGGGTCTCTTGAGCGGTATAAGGCGCGTTGGGTTCTCCGTGGCTTTACTCAACGCCCTGGCGTGGATTTTGCTGAGACATTCAGTCTGGTGGTGAAGCCCGCGACCATTCGCACAGTGCTTTCTCTAGCTCTCTCTCGTCATTGGCCTGTTCACCAGCTTGATGTGAAGACTGCTTTTCTCCATGGCACCTTGACTGAGACAGTTTACTGCATGCAACCATCTGCTTTTGAGGATTCTGCCCACCCCGACTTTGTTTGTCATCTCAACAAGTCTCTCTATGGGTTGAAGCAGGCTCCCCGTGCGTGGTACAGTCGGTTTGCCTCTCACTTGACGTCTCTCGGATTTGTTGAAGCCAAGTCAGACACTTCACTTTTTGTCTCCCAGCATGGATCTCACACTGCCTATCTGCTGCTTTATGTTGATGATATTGTTCTCACTACGTCCTCTCCAGCTTTCCTTCACCAGATTATTTCAGCTCTTCAGCAGGAGTTTTCCATGAAGGATTTTGGTGAACTGCATCACTTCTTGGGTATGCATGTTCAACGCAGTGGTGATGGTTTGCATCTTTCTCAGAAGCAGTATATGATGGAGATCATGGATTGTGCAAGCCTTGTTCTACACCGGTTGATATAAATCCCAAGGTCGCTGCGGCAGATGGTCCTCCAGTAGCTGATCCTTCGGATTTCGCAGTCTCGCTGGCACTCCACAGTGCTTGACGTTCACGCGGCCAGATATCGCTTACACCGTTCAGCAGGTTTGCCTTCATATGTATGATCCTTGAGAGCCTCATCTTGCCGCTCTTAAACGGATCCTTCGCTATGTTCGGGGCACTCTCCATCTTGGTCTTTTGCTGCGACTGTCTTCGTCTTTGGATCTTGTGGTCTACACTGATGCTGATTGGGCTGGTTGTCCTGGTACTCGTCGGTCCACCTCGGGTTACGCAGTATTCTTGGTGATAACTTGGTTTCCTGGTCCTCCAAGCGTCAGAACACTGTCTCTAAATCCAGTGCTGAAGCCGAGTATCGTGCAGTGGCTAATGGAGTGGCCGAAGCCTCATGGTTGCGTCAGCTGCTTCAGGAGCTTCATGCTCCCCTTCGCCGAGCCACACTGGCGTATTGCGACAACATCAGTGCTGTGTACATGGCCTCCAACCCGATTCAGCATCAGCGTACCAAACACATTGAGATTGACCTTCACTTCGTTCGTGAGCGCGTTGCTGTTGGTGACCTTCGTGTTCTGCATGTGCCGACCTCTTCGCAATATGCAGATGTCTTCACCAAAGGTCTTCCATCTTTGGTCTTCATAGAGTTTAGGTCCAGTCTGAACGTGTGCAGTGGCTGACGATCAGACTACGGAGGTGTGTTAGACAGGCCTATTGGGCTGGCCGCATGGGCCTTGGCACCCACGCCTATGGCTGGTTTGCCTGTAGGGTTTTATGGTAGTTGATAATAGATAAGGCAAGGATCTCCATTGATTGGGTGTGTTCTATAAACCCTAAACGATCCTTGCCTATATATATTGTACACCCTTGTACCTCTATCAATCAATCTACTATTTTCCCGTGCCATATTGCTTTCATATAATAAGAATTCAACGGATTTGTTGTTAGCAGGGAGCTTGCTACATGAAGTATCCCAATATAATGTAGAAAATGTTGGGAAGCGTTGAACCTCCCGTAGGAGGCCGCACCTTTGTTAAATAGGCAAGGAAGAGCCCTTGCATGGCTTACACGATAATGCCGTGAGGTAGTTGTGCTGATCTCATCTACAACAACTTTCATCTTGTTACAACAAACTCTAACTTTTCTAATCTAGCTTCTAGACTCTACCGAGATCAGCCTAACTAACTCACGTGCAAACTCATACAATATCTCAACACGTTAACACCCTCCCTCAATCTTAACCGGGCAATGCTAGATTAAGATGGCGCTTGAACTCTTCTAACTTCCTTGTTGAGAGTCCCTTGGTGAAGCCGTCTGCAACCTGATCTTCAGTGGAGATGATTCGAACATCAAGCAACTTTTGTGCAACACGTTCTCTCACAAAGTGATAGTCAATCTCTATGTGCTTCGTTCGAGCATGGAAGATCGGATTTGCAGTCATATAGGTAGCACCAATGTTGTCGCACCAAAGCCGAGCAGAAGGAGGACTTTGTATTCCCAATTCTTGAAGCAATGATTGTACCCAAATAATCTTAGCTGTAGCATTAGCCACAGCTTTGTATTCTGCTTCAGTACTAGATCGAGACACGGTTGCTTGTTTACGTGCACTCCATGAAATAAGATTTCTTCCAAGGAAAATAGCAAAACCTCCCGTAGAGCGACGGTCATCAATACAACCTGCCCAGTCTGCATTAGAAATCCAGTAACCAGAGAAGAGCTAGACCGAGATATCTTGAGTCCCAATTGCAAGGTATGTCTACCATATCTCAAGACACGCTTAGCAGCTGTCCAATGAACTGAAGTTGGTGAATGCAAATATTGACATATCTTGTTTACAGCAAAGGAGATATCTGGTCGTGTGAGAGTCAAATACTGCAAGGCTCCCACAACACTGTGATACTTTGTAGCATCTTCTGGACTAAGTGGATTACCATCATATGCAGATAACTTTTCGGAGATAGAGGGAGGAGTGGTGACTGGTTTGCAGTTCAGCATACCTGTTCTTTAAGAACATCTGTTGCATACTTTGATTGAGATAAAATCAGACCATCATTGACTTTGTTTACCTCAATACCAAGAATGTAATGTAAGTCACCAAGATCCTTCAAAGCAAAGTCGGATCCAAGCGCCTTAAGCAAGGCGTCAGTTCCTCCTGTGGAAGAGCTAGCCACAATGATATCATCAACATAAATCAAGATAAACATAACAAGATCTTTCTTCCTGAAATAGAATAGAGATGTATCAGCTCTTGAAGCCTTAAACCAAGGCCAATCAACTTCTCACTGAGCCTATGGTACCATGCTCTTGGCGCTTGCTTTAACTCATACAATGCTTTGTCAAGCTTGCAGATATAATTTGGGAATTTCTTATCCTGATACCCTAGAGGTTGTCTCATATAGACTTCTTCCTCTAGAACACCATGAAAAAACGCGTTCTGCACATCCAACTGACGTAAACTCCAACCATTAGAAACAGCAACAGAAAGAATGAGTCTAATGGTAGCAGCTTTGACTACTAGACTAAATGTGTCCTCGTAGTATATACAATGTCTTTGTTTAAACCCCTTAGCAACTGCACGAGCTTTGTATCTGTCAATCTCCCCATCTTGTTTTCTTTTGATGTTATAAACCCACTTGCAATCTATGATATTTTTACCTTGATCAGGAGGTACAAGTGCCAAGTCTTGTTGCGATGCAAAGCAAGAAATGCATTGTCCATGGCGTCCTTCCAGTTCTTATCATGTAAAGCATCTTGCAAACTGTTAGGCTCGACATTGGCAGAAAACAAACCATACCTAATTGTATCATCATTGAACACCTTGGGTTTACGAATACCTCCCCTAACCTGGTGCCGAGGGCGAGTAGAAGACGCATCTGCTCCATCAGCACCATCAACTGCAGCTGGGACCACAGGCGCACCTGGTGCATTTGATCCGGCCAAATCAGCCTCGCGATCTGCAGAAGGAGCAGAAGATCCAGTCCGCCGTGTGGTGTGGTTTGCGCAGCGACGACCGACGCACAAGATCCCTGGCCCCCTCGGTCAGTGCTGTCGGACGCGGGGAGGCAGCTGGGAACGTGCTCGGTGGGAGAGGACGTCGGGACCGGGCGGTACTGGACCCACTCAAGGCGGATCCGCCTGCAACATCCGCCTGCACCTCGTGCTGACGCCGCCGACAATCCTCCTTGTGCCCTGGGCTGAGCGATGGCTGCATAAAATCATCACGTTTGCACAAGATTTAAGGGGGAATTTTGTTCCCAATTTTGCTCTTGATTTTCCTGTACACACTTGGACATGGGTTAGGACGAGTATCTGACACATGATCATGTGAATGTAAGCCCCCAAGAGTAGAAGGATTTAAAAGAGATGGAGTAAGCAAAAGGATCTCAGAATGGAGACGTGCTCCGGCATTAGCATGAAGTGAAGAGAACAGAAAAACATTCTCATCAAACACCACATCTCTGAGAGATGTAAATCGGCATGTGCTAACACCCAAACACTTGTAACCTTTGTGCATATTACTGAAACCAAAGATTAACACATTGTTTAGAGGGAAATTCGAGTTTGTGGGAGTTGTAGGGTCGTAAGTTGGGCCAACAAGCACACCCAAAAACTCTCAAGGAGTTATAGTCAGCCATTCCTCCAAGAAGACGCTCAAGAGGGGTTTTACCAGCAATAACCTTGCTTGGAAGCCTGTTGTATGAGATAGACAGCTGCAAGAAAAGCTTGATCCCAGAATTTAAGAGGCATGGAGGCTTGGGCTTAATAGAGCAAGCCCAACCTCAACGATGTCGCGGCGCTTGCGCTCGGCAGGGCCATTTTGTTGATGAGGCATGTGGGCAAGACACAAGGTGATTAATTCCAACTTTAGTAAGGAAGGAATTTAATTTTTCATATTCACACCCCCCCACCCCCCCAGTCGGTTTGCATGGCTAGGATTCTTGCGGCCAACTTTTGTCTTTCAACAAGTGATTGAAATTCATGAAACTTTTGAAACACCTCGGATTTATGTTGAGTAGATAGATCCAGTGAATTTGCTGAATCATCAATGAAGCTAACATAATATTTATGGCGTCCAAAAGAATCAGAAGGCATGTCCCCATACATCAAAAAATATCAAGGCTAAAGGAATAGACGACTGACTGACCGACTTGGGATAAGGCAATTGATGGCTTTTCCCTTTTTGACAAGAATACACACTGACTCGGTCCTAGACTAGCTAGAGTAGGACAATTTATTTTGTTGGACTACTGATGAATGACACTCTAGGATGGAAGCCAAGACGTTGATGCCACCGCTCCAGGAAGGTGTGGCGATGCCAGAGACACTAAGGCTTGCTTGTGATCAAATTCAGCAGCAGGAAGAGGGTAGAGCCCCCTCTTACATGTTTTCTTCCAGTAGGAATTGTCCTCGTGTCCCGGTCCTTAATGAGAAAAAAATTGGAAACTCTGTAAAACCCTAACAATGCCCTATTTAAAATTTAGTAATAATATTAGCTTTTTATATTCAAGTACTCATGAAAAATATAGGGAAAAATAAAATTCTTGAATACATTAAAAGCAAATATAGGAAATAGAAACATCTATTGTTGCATTCATGCTGGGTGCATTTAATTTTTGCATTGATGAATTCAATTTGAATTTGAATTTGAATTCAAATATGAGTTTGAATAAAGAAAAACCATTTCTTTTTCCTCTTCTTTTCTCCTCCTGTTTTCAGACCCAGGCGGGCCCATTTTCCTTTTCCCTTTCCTTCTGCGGACATTCTTGATGTAAAAATGAAGTAAACACCTTTTGAAACAGATTAAAAGAGGAAAAAGTGGTGATGAATGGCAAAAATTCATCAAAATTCAAATTGAAATTCAAAAACAAAGGTTGTTTGACACCCACTGAAAATATCAAAAATTTTGCTACTAAATTGAAAAGTCTCAAAAATAAATAGTTGGTTTGTCATCACAAATAAGGCTAGTCACTGTTTGGAACTTATATGAAAATTTTGCGTTTAGCCCTCAAAAACTCGAAAACCAATCTGAACACCTTTAGTGAATTTGGTTGTGTTGAGCTCGAAAAATTTGAAATTTCAGGTTCACCCCCAAAAAGAAGTTGTGTCCCACCTCCCAAAAACTTCCAACTTTGTGTTTTTACACTTTTTATGTTCAGTTCAAATTTTTGGAGAAAACTAAAAAGGGGCGCAAAGGAGCTCCATGGAGCTGCCAGCTCGGCCCTGGCGCGCTTCTGCGCCTGGCCGGAAGCTCGGCCGCCACCGTGGCCGCGCGATCGGGCGGGCCGCGCCGAGCTGGCGAGCCGCAGCGTCGTCTGGCGCTTGTCGTCACGCGTTTGTCCAGCCCCTCCGAGCCTTCACATCGCCGTCGACAGGACCGCCGCTCCCCTCGCGCCGCGCGACGTCATCATGGCGGTCGAGCGCCGCAGTGGCCGCGCGCGCGTCGCGCTGAGCCGCTTCGTGCTAGATTCCTCTCCGCTACACTCCAAGACGCCCTGTAGAAGATCTTCCACTCCCTCACGCGACGATCTTCGACGCCCAAACCGTCGCGCGCGCTCTGCCCGAGCTCGCCGCGCCATCAATGGCGACCGCGACAGCCCGCGCACGCACACACACGCTCCCGAGGCATCACGACCCCTCTCTAGCGTGCCCAAGCACTCCACCGAGCCACTCGCACTCTCCCTAGCTCGCGCACTCACCATTTCGCTCCCTCGCCGCCTCGCTCCGTCGTCTTCAACCTCGCGCCGCGCGGACCGAGCCGAGCTTCGAAGCAAAATTCGCCCTACACTCTCCACCATTCCCAAATCCCTCGCGCACGGAGCTAGACCCCTTCACTAGCTTCCATTCCCCCACTTCTCGCAAGCTCTTCCCCAACTCTCCGGCGAGAAATCGAGATTTCCCCCAAATCTCCATTTTTCGGCCGCCGGAGCACCCT
>JACEFO010002264.1:0-95812 GCA_015342445.1 Digitaria exilis | reverse complement strand
GTGGAAAAGAAAGTAACGGGTAAGATTAAGTGTGTATTGATTTTAGAAATCTTAATCGTGCTACTCCTAAAGATGAATATCCTATGCCAATAGCCGATATGCTTATCGATGCTGCGTCTGGACATAGAATGATTAGTTTTTTTGATGGTAATGCTGTTACAATCAATATTTATGGCCGAAGAGGATATATCCAAAACGGCTTTGTATGTCCAGCTTTGTTGGTTTATTTGAGTGGATTGTTATGACTTTGGTTTGAAGAATGCCGGTGCTACTTATCAAAGGGCGATGAATTTTGATCTTCCATGATTTGCTTGGTAATATCTGGAAGTTTATATCGATGATATTGTTGTCAAATCGGCTGGAAGTGTTTTTCATTGGCCGATTTGAGACTTGCATTTGAAAGAATGCGTCGGTATGGTTTGAAGATGAATCCACTCAAGTATGCTTTTGGTGTTGTCGGCTGGGAAAGTTTTTGGGCTTCCATAGTTCATGAAATGGAGTAGAAATTATCCAAAGAAGGCCGACACTATTGGCAAGTTGCAGGCGCCTAGTTCTAAGAAAGAGTTGCAGAGATTCCTTGGCAAGGTGAATTACTTTAGAAAGATTTATTTGCAATTTGTCGGGAAAGGTGAATGCTTTTACTCCTTGCTTCGATTGAAGGATGATGCTGAATTTACTTGGTTGGCAAAACAGCAAGAGGCGTTCGAAGAGATCAGGCATTATTTATCTTTCGGCCTCCGGTCTTCGGGCACCTTAGGAGAGGCGGTTCCTATTTAAATTATATATCGCGCGAAGAACAGTGTTATTGGGGTTTGTTTTGATCAGAGACCGAAGAGAGGAATATATTATTCATTATGCAAGTAGAAGATTATTGGACGCGGAACAAGGGGTGTAACTTTCATCTGAAAATTTATGCTTATATCATTATATAATGCTTGCACAAAGTTGAGGCATTATTTGGTTATTAAATACTTGCCGATTTTATTGTTGAACATAGGATTTAGTGATCTTGATTTAAAATGTCGGCTATATCATTTTTACTCCATGGAATTGCATTTTGATGGATTGGTTTGCAAAAGTGGTTGTGGAGTTGGTGTTATTCTTATTTCACCAAACGGTGTTGTTTTTTTGAGGCTCTTAACCGATTAGATCATAGTGCACTAATAATCAAACCGAATATGAAGCTTTATTATTCGGGTTGGAGATGTTACATGACATTGGGAGTAAAATATGTGTGGAAGTAATATGGGTGATTTCTCTTTTGGTAGTTCAGCAAGTATCTAAGTTTGTGTCAATGCTTAAATGGATTTTTGAATGCTTATCTTGATAATTGTTTAGATATTATATCTTGCATTGATGAATTTGTCATTTATCATGTACCAAGAGAAGAGAATCCTAGAGCTAATGCGTTGGCGCAGCAAGCATCAGGCTATAATGTTCAGAAAAGAAATTTTCATAAAAAGTGGCCGATGTTTCGTGAAGCTGACATTTCTGCTCTGGAACAGGCGGTTCGACCGCCTGTTACAACCGGTTTTGGACCGGCACGGCCGGTCTAACCTGCCAATACAGGCGGTCTGACCGCCTGCACCTCTGAAAAACACTGATTCGGCTGTTTAATGATTTTCAATCTATTGTGGCCAATGCTGGTGATTGGAGGAAGCCTCTGGTGGAGTATTTGCAGGATACTAGCAGGTCAGTGGATCGAAAAGTCCAACGATGGGCTTTTCAAGTTTACTTTGGTTGATGGTGAACTATATCGTCGGACCATGGATGGATTGCTTTTTGAAATGTTTAGATCTCTGATCAAGCTAGATTAGCTATGGCAGAGGTTCATGAAGGAATTTGTGGTACACATCAATCGGCTCGAATGATGAAGTGGCTCCTTAGACGTGCTTGTTTTTTATTGGCCTACGATGATAGCCGATTGTTTTCGTTACTGCAAAGGATGTGAAGAGTGTCAAAAAGTTTGGGGTTATTCAGATTGCACCTGTTGCGTTGATGCATCCGATCATTAAGCCATGGCCTTTTAGAGAATGGGGTTTAGATTTTGTTGGTAAGATTCATCCTCCTTCATCCAAGGGTCATTGTTTTGTGATTGTGGCTACTGATTATTTACTAAGTGGACTGAAGCAATTCCCCTCAAGAACATGACACATAGAGATGTGATTGAGTTTATTACTGAGCATATTATTCATAGATTTGGGATTCCTCAAACATTGACGACAGATCAAGGGACGTCGTTTATTTCTAAAGAGGTACGTGAGTTTGTTGGATCCTATGGTATTAAATTGCTCAATTCATCTCCGTTATTATGCTAAAGCCAATGGTCAAGCCGAGTCTAGCAATAAGATTTTGATTAAGCTCATAAAGAAGAAGATTGAAGATCATCCTAAGCGGTGGCACGAGGTATTATCTGAAGCATTATGGACGCATCGTATTTCTAGACATGGTGCTACTAAGGTTACTCCATTTGAGCTCGTCTATGGTCAAGAGGCCGTTTTTCCCGTCGAGATAAATCTGGTTGCTTATAGATTGGCTAAGCAAAATGATCTTGATGCTAGTACGCATTGTGCTTTGATGATGGATAATATTGATGATGTGACCGACAAGCGTTTGGAGGCCTTAGAGGAGATTGAAAAAGATAAAAGAAGAGTGGCTCGAGCATATAACAAGAAGGTAAAACTCAAATCCTTTCAAGTTGGTGATTTGGTTTGGAAGACTATTTTGCCTATAAGAACAAAGAGCAACAAATTTGGTAAATGGTCGCCGAATTGGGAAGGACCATATCGTATTGTGAAGGTTTGTTCTGGGAATTCCTATGTGGTGGAGACTTTGCAAGGATTTCAGTTGCCAAGAGCGCTCAATGGGAAGCACTTAAAGAAATATCATCTAAGTGTTTGCCAACATGCTTGAAAGGATATGGCTGATATGTGATATCGCCCTTAGGGAAAAAAATGGCCGGACAATAGAGGGTCGCCCTTAGTCTGATTAAATGTTTTGTGGTAAACAAAGTTTACCAAAAAACAGGGGGGCATATGTTGACGACCAAAGATGGCTTATGGTCTATCAGGCTGGGACAGCCGGTCTAGACCGCCTGTACACATGGTTAGACCGGCTGGGCCCTGTAGCCGATCTGGCAATGTGCCAGGCGGTCTAACCGCCTGTCACAGGCGGTCTGACCGCCTGTCCTGGAGTCCGAGTAGAATCAGGTTTTTGCACGTTTTTAGATCTGTACAAGGACTTTCTTGCGGGGCAAGACCTCCGCACCCTATAAATATAAAGGGCCATGGCCGATTGAGGACCTCTACACAATCGTACAAATCATTGTTCTACTTTTTATCTTGAAACCCTAACTTTTCCAACCCCTTTGCTTTCATTCTTCGTCTCCACGGCGTTTTTAGGATGTTCTAAGTGGCCTTGCCGACCTTAGAACAACCCTAGGTTCGCAGCCTCCGACGGGGTCCCTCCCGAGGTTGTGATCATAGGTTTTCGCGGCGCCTCTGCTACAGCCGGTCTGACCGGCCCCTACAGACGGTCTGACCGGCTGCTCTCAGGAGCTCCGGCGAGGAGAATTCGACGTCCGCGCGATCTAGCGCTTTCGTGTGTTTGACCAAAAGTGCGTCAACACAATCAATCTACTATTTTCCCGTGCCATATTGCTTTCATGGTATCACGAGTCCAAGATCCCCTCTCGGGGTTCCACCCTTCCGCTGCCCTAGCTCCTGCGCGCCGGCCCCTGCCACCGTGTAGCGCCATGACCCCTCCGGATCTCCCTCCAGATCGTCGACTCCGCTACCTCCAGCGGCGGCCTCACCCGCCGTCCAACAGGCGGAGCTCGATGCCCGCCACGCCAAGGAGCAGGCCAACGCCGACGCCATCAAGCGCCAACAGGCCTACGACTCTGCCATGGAGCGCGCTGCCCTGGCGGACAAGGAGGCCGCCGCTGCTGCCCAGTGCGCCAGCAAGGCCTGCGCGCGCTGCCCAGGAGCGAGCAGCTGCCGCCCTCGCCCTGTCCTCCGTGTCCGGCCCCAAGATCCCGTACAGTGACGCCCCACCTGATCTCCGATCTGCCATGCTGTTCCAGCAGGCCGCTGCCCTCTTGGCCGTCCACTCCCAGGCCATCGCCGTCACCAACATCCGTAGTCTGGTGCCTGTGGTCCTCGACGTGGACTCTCCCCAACTTCAACAGATGGCGAGACCAGTTCATGCTGGTTCTCCGTTGGTACTCCCTCACCGACCACGTCCTCCTCGACACCTCGGACCACACCCCAGACTGGGACTGGATGAACAGTGTGGTCCGGTCCTGGATCCTTGGGTCCCTCAGCGATGACCTCGCCGAAGCCGTCACCTCTCGCCAGAGCAGCGGCCCGGCACCCGACCCTCGGGATCCCCCTCCGGACCCCTCTGCTCGCGCCGCCTGGCTCGCCGTCGAGTCTATGTTTCTAGGTAATCAGGAGGCTCGCTCCATTCAACTTGAGATGAAGTTTCGCAATTTCGTTCAAGGCGACCTCCCCTGCCTCGAGTACTGCCGCCCGCCTCAAGAATATGGCGGATGACCTCGTCTCTCTTGGTGAGGTGATCACTGATCGCACCCTCGTGCTGAACGTGATCCGCGGTCTCAACGATCGCTTCACCCATGTAAGGGCCCTTCTCCGCCGTGCTCGGCCGTTGCCCACCTTCCTGGAGGCCATGGATGATCTCCTCCTAGAAGAAATTTCCCTAGAGGCACGCCCGTCCGCTCCTGCTACTGCTCTCGCCGCCCAGGGGAAATCTCCGGCCGACGCTCCTCAGCAGCCTTCCTCGGCTCCGGGGCGGCAACTCCGGTTCCAAGAACAACTCCAACCGCCGCAGTAAACGCGGCGGCAACAATGGCGGCAGTGGCAGCTCACCAAGAACTCCGGCTCCGGCTCCTCCCAGCACACTGGCGGCGACCAATCCTCAGGCGCCAAGACTGCTTCTCCTGTGCCATGGCCGACCTACTACAACCCCTGGACGGGGACCATCCAGATGTGGCCAGCCTCTCGTCCACCATTGGCGCCACTCCCACGCCTTCCATAGCAGCAGCAGGCCCTCGTCGAGTAGCACCAGCAGCCCCACTACGTCGCCCAGCAGGCCGCACCACCTGCCGACGTCGCCCAGCAGCAGCAGTGGGGCGTGCCCGGCTCCTACAACCCCATGGCCTGCTTCGCCTGGGATCAGCAGTCACTGGCCAACGCATTCAGCACGGCCACGCTGACTCAGCCGCCCTCTCAGGACTGGTACTTCGACTCAGGTGCTACTTCCCACATGACCTCCTCCTCTGCTAATCTTTCCCTTACTACTTATCCGTGGTATCCTACTCCTTCATCCATTATTGTTGGTGATGGGTCTCTTCTCCCCGTAGTTGCTACTGGTTTTACTGAGCTGCCTCGTTCATTGCATCTTAATAATATCCTTGTTTCCCCACAAATTATTAAGAATCTTATCTCAGTTCAGTAATTTACTTACCGACAATAATTGTTCTGTTGAGTTTGACCCCGCTGGTTGTTCTGTGAAGGATCTGGCATCCAGGAACGAGTTCATCGGGTGCAATAGCTCTGGGCCACTATACCCCCTGTGTCTTCCAGCCCATGCCCTGCGGCTTTATCAAAGTTAGCGTCTAGTCTGTCGTGTCCGATTGAGGATTGTTCTGATTTATGTCATGCTTGTCAGTTAGGGTGTCATGTTCGGCTTCCGTTTCCGACATCCACGTCTCGTGCATCTAACAAGTTTGATCTTATTCATTGTGATCTATGGACATCACCGATTGTTAGTGTCTCAGGTTTCAAATACTATTTGGTTATTCTCGATGACTACACTAATTACCTCTGGACTTTTCCTTTGCGCTTAAAATCTGACACGTTTCCCACCATCGCTAACTTTGTCTCTTATGCCTCCACCCAGTTTTGCGCTCTCCGTAAAGGCCATCCAGTGCGACAATGGAACTGAGTTTGATAACCTCAGCTCTGTACTCTCTTTCTCACCAAGGCATTCATCTTCGCATGTCATGACCTTACACTTTGCCACAGAATGGTAAGTTGAACGCATTATTCGCGCCATTAATAATGTTGTTTGCTCTCTGCTATTCCAGGCATCCATGCCGCCCTCCTACTAGGCCGAAGCTCTTTCCACGGCAACAATGTTGCGGAACATCTTGCCTACCAAAACCCTTGCTCACTCCACGCCGCACCTTGCCCTCTTCGGCAAAACTCCAACGTATGATCATCTCCAGGTTTTCGGCTGCAAGTGTTATCCCCACCTGTCTGCCACTGCTCCTCACAAGCTTTCTCCCCGGTCTGCTCTCTACGTGTTTCTCGGCTATTCCCCTCATCACAAAGGATACCGCTGCCTTGACATGTCCTCGAATCGAGTGATCATCTCTCGACATGTCATCTTCGATGAAACTGCCTTTCCGTTTGCTGAGAGCGATGGCCCCCGCAGTCCTGCGGCCTTTGATTTTTGGATGCCACTGAAGTTGTGCCACTCCCCATTGGAACGCACAAGTTTTTATCTACAGGTGTTCTGACGTCCTTCTCTCTACAGCTTGCGCACCCATCAGTTCGCCCGCGGCTGCGTCTGAGGCGCCCAGACCTGCAGACTTCCTGGTGCCCACTCCAGCTGAGCGCGCTTGGGACCTCTTCGTCGCCTGCGCCACACGTGGCCCTGTCGCCCACACCACACACGGCCCCATCGCCTGCGCCACACGCGGCTTTGTCCTCTCCGTCAACTCTTCCGCGCCACGCGCGGCACCGTCCTCTCCGTTAACTCCTTCCGCGTCATGCGCGGCCACGTTGTCTCCTGCGTGCTACATCCCGCCTCACCTCCGTGGGTCGGGGACACTCTCTTGATGCCGTCTGGACCTATCTTTTGCACCCCTACGCGCGCGCCGTCCGCCTACTGGTTTCTTGCCGCTGCCCTCTGCACCTGCGTGGGAGATTACCCACGTCTACCACCGCCGAGCATCTACTGCGCCTCCAGTGGCTGACTCCGCGCCAGCTCCGGTGCGTGTCCCTCATGGTGCTATTGTTGTTCCCCCGGTGACCAATCAGCACTCCATGGCTACCCGAGGCAAGAGTGGTTTTCGGGTTCCCGCCAAGACTTTACATGCCTCTACGCTGTCTCTAGTACCCAAGGACCTTCCGTAGTGCTCTGGCCGACCCTCTCTAGCGTGCAGCTATGGAAGAGGAACATGGCGCCTTGATGAAGAATCACACCTGGGAGCTTGTACCACGACCTGCTGGAGCTAACGTGATGACAGGCAAGTTGATCTTCAAGCACAAGTTCATGTTGATGGGTCTCTTGAGCGGTATAAGGCGCGTTGGGTTCTCCGTGGCTTTACTCAACGCCCTGGCGTGGATTTTGCTGAGACATTCAGTCTGGTGGTGAAGCCCGCGACCATTCGCACAGTGCTTTCTCTAGCTCTCTCTCGTCATTGGCCTGTTCACCAGCTTGATGTGAAGACTGCTTTTCTCCATGGCACCTTGACTGAGACAGTTTACTGCATGCAACCATCTGCTTTTGAGGATTCTGCCCACCCCGACTTTGTTTGTCATCTCAACAAGTCTCTCTATGGGTTGAAGCAGGCTCCCCGTGCGTGGTACAGTCGGTTTGCCTCTCACTTGACGTCTCTCGGATTTGTTGAAGCCAAGTCAGACACTTCACTTTTTGTCTCCCAGCATGGATCTCACACTGCCTATCTGCTGCTTTATGTTGATGATATTGTTCTCACTACGTCCTCTCCAGCTTTCCTTCACCAGATTATTTCAGCTCTTCAGCAGGAGTTTTCCATGAAGGATTTTGGTGAACTGCATCACTTCTTGGGTATGCATGTTCAACGCAGTGGTGATGGTTTGCATCTTTCTCAGAAGCAGTATATGATGGAGATCATGGATTGTGCAAGCCTTGTTCTACACCGGTTGATATAAATCCCAAGGTCGCTGCGGCAGATGGTCCCTCCAGTAGCTGATCCTTCGGATTTTCGCAGTCTCGCTGGCACTCCACAGTGCTTGACGTTCACGCGGCCAGATATCGCTTACACCGTTCAGCAGGTTTGCCTTCATATGTATGATCCTTGAGAGCCTCATCTTGCCGCTCTTAAACGGATCCTTCGCTATGTTCGGGGCACTCTCCATCTTGGTCTTTTGCTGCGACTGTCTTCGTCTTTGGATCTTGTGGTCTACACTGATGCTGATTGGGCTGGTTGTCCTGGTACTCGTCGGTCCACCTCGGGTTACGCAGTATTTCTTGGTGATAACTTGGTTTCCTGGTCCTCCAAGCGTCAGAACACTGTCTCTAAATCCAGTGCTGAAGCCGAGTATCGTGCAGTGGCTAATGGAGTGGCCGAAGCCTCATGGTTGCGTCAGCTGCTTCAGGAGCTTCATGCTCCCCTTCGCCGAGCCACACTGGCGTATTGCGACAACATCAGTGCTGTGTACATGGCCTCCAACCCGATTCAGCATCAGCGTACCAAACACATTGAGATTGACCTTCACTTCGTTCGTGAGCGCGTTGCTGTTGGTGACCTTCGTGTTCTGCATGTGCCGACCTCTTCGCAATATGCAGATGTCTTCACCAAAGGTCTTCCATCTTTGGTCTTCATAGAGTTTAGGTCCAGTCTGAACGTGTGCAGTGGCTGACGATCAGACTACGGAGGTGTGTTAGACAGGCCTATTGGGCTGGCCGCATGGGCCTTGGCACCCACGCCTATGGCTGGTTTGCCTGTAGGGTTTTATGGTAGTTGATAATAGATAAGGCAAGGATCTCCATTGATTGGGTGTGTTCTATAAACCCTAAACGATCCTTGCCTATATATATTGTACACCCTTGTACCTCTATCAATCAATCTACTATTTTCCCGTGCCATATTGCTTTCATATAATAAGAATTCAACGGATTTGTTGTTAGCAGGGAGCTTGCTACATGAAGTATCCCAATATAATGTAGAAAATGTTGGGAAGCGTTGAACCTCCCGTAGGAGGCCGCACCTTTGTTAAATAGGCAAGGAAGAGCCCTTGCATGGCTTACACGATAATGCCGTGAGGTAGTTGTGCTGATCTCATCTACAACAACTTTCATCTTGTTACAACAAACTCTAACTTTTCTAATCTAGCTTCTAGACTCTACCGAGATCAGCCTAACTAACTCACGTGCAAACTCATACAATATCTCAACACGTTAACACCCTCCCTCAATCTTAACCGGGCAATGCTAGATTAAGATGGCGCTTGAACTCTTCTAACTTCCTTGTTGAGAGTCCCTTGGTGAAGCCGTCTGCAACCTGATCTTCAGTGGAGATGATTCGAACATCAAGCAACTTTTGTGCAACACGTTCTCTCACAAAGTGATAGTCAATCTCTATGTGCTTCGTTCGAGCATGGAAGATCGGATTTGCAGTCATATAGGTAGCACCAATGTTGTCGCACCAAAGCCGAGCAGAAGGAGGACTTTGTATTCCCAATTCTTGAAGCAATGATTGTACCCAAATAATCTTAGCTGTAGCATTAGCCACAGCTTTGTATTCTGCTTCAGTACTAGATCGAGACACGGTTGCTTGTTTACGTGCACTCCATGAAATAAGATTTCTTCCAAGGAAAATAGCAAAACCTCCCGTAGAGCGACGGTCATCAATACAACCTGCCCAGTCTGCATTAGAAAATCCAGTAACCAGAGAAGAGCTAGACCGAGATATCTTGAGTCCCAATTGCAAGGTATGTCTACCATATCTCAAGACACGCTTAGCAGCTGTCCAATGAACTGAAGTTGGTGAATGCAAATATTGACATATCTTGTTTACAGCAAAGGAGATATCTGGTCGTGTGAGAGTCAAATACTGCAAGGCTCCCACAACACTGTGATACTTTGTAGCATCTTCTGGACTAAGTGGATTACCATCATATGCAGATAACTTTTCGGAGATAGAGGGAGGAGTGGTGACTGGTTTGCAGTTCAGCATACCTGTTCTTTTAAGAACATCTGTTGCATACTTTGATTGAGATAAAATCAGACCATCATTGACTTTGTTTACCTCAATACCAAGAATGTAATGTAAGTCACCAAGATCCTTCAAAGCAAAGTCGGATCCAAGCGCCTTAAGCAAGGCGTCAGTTCCTCCTGTGGAAGAGCTAGCCACAATGATATCATCAACATAAATCAAGATAAACATAACAAGATCTTTCTTCCTGAAATAGAATAGAGATGTATCAGCTCTTGAAGCCTTAAAACCAAGGCCAATCAACTTCTCACTGAGCCTATGGTACCATGCTCTTGGCGCTTGCTTTAACTCATACAATGCTTTGTCAAGCTTGCAGATATAATTTGGGAATTTCTTATCCTGATACCCTAGAGGTTGTCTCATATAGACTTCTTCCTCTAGAACACCATGAAAAAACGCGTTCTGCACATCCAACTGACGTAAACTCCAACCATTAGAAACAGCAACAGAAAGAATGAGTCTAATGGTAGCAGCTTTGACTACTAGACTAAATGTGTCCTCGTAGTATATACAATGTCTTTGTTTAAACCCCTTAGCAACTGCACGAGCTTTGTATCTGTCAATCTCCCCATCTTGTTTTCTTTTGATGTTATAAACCCACTTGCAATCTATGATATTTTTACCTTGATCAGGAGGTACAAGGTGCCAAGTCTTGTTGCGATGCAAAGCAAGAAATGCATTGTCCATGGCGTCCTTCCAGTTCTTATCATGTAAAGCATCTTGCAAACTGTTAGGCTCGACATTGGCAGAAAACAAACCATACCTAATTGTATCATCATTGAACACCTTGGGTTTACGAATACCTCCCCTAACCTGGTGCGAGGGCGAGTAGAAGACGCATCTGCTCCATCAGCACCATCAACTGCAGCTGGGACCACAGGCGCACCTGGTGCATTTGATCCGGCCAAATCAGCCTCGCGATCTGCAGAAGGAGCAGAAGATCCAGCTCCGCCGTGTGGTGTGGTTTGCGCAGCGACGACCGACGCACAAGATCCCTGGCCCCCTCGGTCAGTGCTGTCGGACGCGGGAGGCAGCTGGGAACGTGGCTCGGTGGGAGAGGACGTCGGGACCGGCGGTACTGGACCCAAGGCGGATCCGCCTGCACATCCGCCTGCACCTCGTGCTGACGCCGCCGGCAAATCCTCCTTGTGCCCTGGGCTGAGCGATGGCTGCATAAAATCATCAGTTTGCACAAGATTTAAGGGGGAATTTGTTCCCAATTTTGCTCTTGATTTTCCTGTACACTTGGACATGGGTTAGGACGAGTATCTGACACATGATCATGTGAATGTAAGCCCCCAAGAGTAGAAGGATTTAAAAGAGATGGAGTAAGCAAAAGGATCTCAGAATGGAGACGTGCTCCGGCATTAGCATGAAGTGAAGAGAACAGAAAAACATTCTCATCAAACACCACATCTCTGAGAGATGTAAATACGGCATGTGCTAACACCCAAACACTTGTAACCTTTGTGCATATTACTGAAACCAAGATTAACACATTGTTTAGAGGGAAATTCGAGTTTGTGGGAGTTGTAGGGTCGTAAGTTGGGCCAACAAGCACACCCAAAAACTCTCAAGGAGTTATAGTCAGCCATTCCTCCAAGAAGACGCTCAAGAGGGGTTTTACCAGCAATAACCTTGCTTGGAAGCCTGTTTATGAGATAGACAGCTGCAAGAAAAGCTTGATCCCAGAATTTAAGAGGCATGGAGGCTTGGGCTAATAGAGCAAGCCCAACCTCAACGATGTCGCGGCGCTTGCGCTCGGCAGGGCCATTTTGTTGATGAGCATGTGGGCAAGACACAAGGTGATTAATTCCAACTTTAGTAAGGAAGGAATTTAATTTTTCATATTCACACCCCCCCACCCCCCCAGTCGGTTTGCATGGCTAGGATCTTGCGGCCAACTTTGTCTTTCAACAAGTGATTGAAATTCATGAAACTTTTGAAACACCTCGGATTTATGTTTGAGTAGATAGATCCAAGTGAATTTGCTGAAATCATCAATGAAGCTAACATAATATTTATGGCGTCCAAAAGAATCAGAAGCATGTCCCCATACATCAAAAAATATCAAGGCTAAAGGAATAGACGACTGACTGACCGACTTGGGATAAGGCAATTGATGGCTTTTCCCTTTTTGACAAGAATCACACACTGACTCGGTCCTAGACTAGCTAGAGTAGGACAATTTATTTTGTTGGACTACTTGATGAATGACACTCTAGGATGGAAGCCAAGACGTTGATGCCACCGCTCCAGGGAAGGTGTGGCGATGCCAGAGACACTAAGGGCTTGCTTGTGATCAAATTCAGCAGCAGGAAGAGGGTAGAGCCCCCTCTTACATGTTTCTTCCAGTAGAATTGTCCTCGTGTCCCGGTCCTTAATGAGAAAAAAATTGGAAACTCTGTAAAACCCTAAAAATGCCCTATTTAAAATTTAGTAATTAATTAGCTTTTTATATTCAAGTACTCATGAAAAATATAGGGAAAAATAAAATTTTGAATAATTAAAAGCAAATATAGGAAATAGAAACATTATTGTTGCATTCATGCTGGTGCATTTATTTTTGATTGATGAATTCAAATTTGAATTTGAATTTGAATTCAAATATGAGTTTGAATAAAAGAAAAACCATTTCTTTTCCTCTCTCTTTTCCCTCCTGTTTTCAGCCCAGCGGCCCATTTCCTTTTCCCTTTCCCTTCTGCGACATCTCTGATGTAAAAATGAAGTAAACACCTTTGAAACAGATTAAAGAGGGAAAAAGTGGTGATGGAATTCAAAAATTCATCAAAATTCAAATTGAAATTCAAAAACAAAGGTTGTTTGACACCCAACTGAAATCTCAAAAATTTTGTACTAAACTTGAAAATCTCCAAAAATAAAAGTTGTTTGTCATCACAAATAAGGCCTAGTCACTGTTTGGAACTTTTGAAAATTTTGCAGTTTAGCCCCTCAAAAACTCGAAAAACCAATCTGAACACCTTTATGAATTTGGGTTGTTTGAGCTCGAAAAATTTGAAATTTCAGGTTCACCCCAAAAAGAAAGTTGTGTCCCACCTCCCAAACTCCAACTTTTGTTTTTACACTTTTTCATGTTCAGTTCAAATTTTTGGAGAAAACTAAAAAGGGGCAAAGGAGCTCCATGGAGCTGCCAGCTCGGCCCTGGCGCGCTCTGCGCCTGGCCGGAGCTCGGCCGCCACGTGGCCGGCGAGCGGCGGAGGCCGCGCCGAGCTGGCCGAGCCGCGGCGTCGGGTGGCGCTTGTCGTCACGCGTTTGTCCAGCCCCTCCCGAGCCTTCACATCGCCGTCGACAGGCCGCCTCGCCTCGCGCCGCGCGAACGCCATCATGGCGGTCGAGCGCCGCAGTGGCCGCGCGCGCGTCGCGCTGAGCCGCTTCGTGCTAGATTCCTCTCCGCTACACTCCAAGACGCCCTGTAGAAGATCTTCCACTCCCTCACGCGACGATCTTCGACGCCCAACCGTCGCGCGCGCTCTGCCCGAGCTCGCCGCGCCATCAATGGCGACCGCGACAGCCCGCGCACGCACACACACGCTCCCGAGGCATCACGACCCCTCTCTAGCGTGCCCAAGCACTCCACCGAGCCACTCGCACTCTCCCCTAGCTCGCGCACTTCACCATTTCGCTCCCTCGCGCCTCGCTCCGTCGTCTTCAACCTCGCGCCGCGCGGACCGAGCCGAGCTTCGAAGCAAAATTCGCCCTACACTCTCCACCATTCCCAAATCCCTCGCGCACGGAGCTAGACCCCTTCACTAGCTTCCATTTCCCCCACTTCTCGCAAGCTCTTCCCAACTCTCCGGCGAGAAATCGAGATTTCCCCCAAATCTCCATTTTTCGGCCGCCGGAGCACCCTCACGTCGAGACCCTATGCCGAGCCATCCCCGAGGCCAACCGAGCACGCCAACAGCTTCCCCGAGTTCCACTGGTGCTCTAGGACCCCTCCAACCCCGACGAGACCCACTACCCTCGCCGGAATCGAGCTCGCGGCGGCCGCACCGCCACCGCATGTCGCCGGCGAACTCCGAGCTTCCCCCGGCCTTCCAACCGCCACCAATCGACTCGTGGTGAGCCACTGGTTCTTTTCCCCCCACTTCCCCGACCCTAGCTCGCCGTCGTTTGGCCGGTGCAACTCCGGCGACGAGCCGAGGGCATATGTTCATCGTCTTCGTTTTTCCAGGGTTCTCTGCGCAAAAGTTAGGGACCTGTTCGCGAAGTTTTAAAAGTTCTAGGGTCTCCAGCGTAAAAAGATTCTTAAACCTAGATCTATTTTTCCCGAATCTTGTAAAATCCACTAAAAATCGTACAAAAATCAGAAAAATGCACAAAAATACTCCCTGGACTCGTGAGATTGTAAACTCCAATCTCATTTAAGCATGTATATACTTTTGGTGAACCATTTTTGAATTAAAATTCAAACTTTGAATTTAGAAACTTGTGCACCATTTCAAATCCAGAGCTCCGCTAGGGCTGAGCTTTGGATATGTTGTTTGCAGTGACTTTGGACACCTTGTGTCCAAAGGGGACCTAAAAATATGGACTGTAGCTTCAGTTATGAATTAATTTGTGGTTTCTGTCTTTTTGCAGTCCAGAAATTGTTAAAAAATAATCCATGCAGCGAAAAATCACCATTTTTCTCTAGAGGCCTAAAAACTTGTTAGCACATCTGTTAAAAATGCAAAACTTAATTTTTTTTGCTCTGTTTAAACTAGCAAATAAATAGATATGTGTTTTCGGATAGGAATTTATTGAGGACTGTCCAAGGATTATTTTGAGCCACCTCTTGGCCAGAGCCCTCCTTGTACTCATGACTAGCTCTGGTAGGAAATTTCCTGATTTGAATGTATTTTTGATTTTATATGAATTTATTTCATTTCTGCAGGCAGCAGTTTGAACTATTTTTAATAAATTCTGTGTAGCTTAGATTTAGCTAAATTTTGGAGTGAGCCTAACTCCTATACTCCAGTAGTTGTCATAAAGTTTATAGATAAAAAGGATGAACAGAAAATGAGAAACAAAAATGAGAAGGAATTAAAGTGGAATTGAGTTATGTAAAAGAATAAACCTTCTTGATAAGTAGTTAAAATAAAAAAAAGGAAGGTTAAAATTTCAGAACAGCACCCAATCTACAAAATAATAAATAGAAATTCTTTTATATATGTACACAATCACCATCAAGGATGTGTAAAAATTTTCCACACCCCTCCTCTAATTTTTGTGGAGGAGAAAGTAGTACTTTAGCATGTCTAGGTGAATATGGCCTTCAAGGCCTTAGTTTTGGAATCAATAGGCAGCCACTATAAGTTATGCATCTCATGTAGAAGGCGCTATTCCGGACGGCTCCTACCATCTCATCCCCGCCGACGAAGAAGGAATCCCGGAGGGAGGTGCCGACGAAGTAGAAGTCAACCCGGAGGCTAACACTCAGCTAGAGCAAGAAGGCAAGCCCCGGAGTATAACCTAACCTTTAAAGTTTATGCATCTATGAATTCCCTATGCTTGTGCATTTACGTTTCAAGGAGTTGATTGAATACCTCAGCTGCACATTTCTAGTACCTATGACTTGCAACACTCGTATGAAAGGATCGATAGGGCATTGCTTTAGGTCCGTTACAAGTCGAGTGATTTCCTGTCACTCGCGAGACATAGGAGTTGCTTGTCTTTACTCATGTTGGAATCATAAGGATCGACGGGCGGGATGGTAGATGTAGATCTCCCGTCCGTGTATGATAATTGATTTAAGGTCGAAACGTGTGGTTGAGTGTGTCAAGTTTTTGAACGTACCACATGCATGCCGATATATGGGAATCGGTAAGCCCGGTACCAGATTGAAGCAGCTAGGGTCGATAGCCATCTCTCCTTGGAAACTTTTGTTTCCCCTGCCGTACACTTGTGGATATATGCGTGAGACTGTGAGTGAAACAGTAAACCTTTATCCTAAGGAAGTGGACCCGGTTCCGAATTGTGGATCGATGGGAAAGGTTGGGAAATGCTTGTACCTTTTATAGCAAGCATTGTCCGTGTGTGTTGGGTTTCCCCTGGTCAGGTAGCAAAATTCGGTTCGAACTGTCCGCTTCTCGCGGTTAATGAGACTGCTTGACCGCCTTGCTGCATTGAGTAATAATTGGAACTATGAGATTGATGAACTTATTGTATGAAATAAATGGTATTGCAACACTTGTATGCTTAGAAAGGATGCTAATCTAGAATGGTTAAATCTACTAGAATATGATGCTAAAACATGAAAGCAAGGACCTACTCTTAGTTGCTTTTTGGCAAACAAACCCACCAGCCAAAGGCCTCTCATGTCTAGATGTCGGTGATGTAGTTTTCACCCGACGGGTAAGCCTTGCTGAGTATTAGTATACTCAGCCTTGCTTGTGGCTTTATTTACAGGTACAGTGTTGGATGTGGCAGTCGATGCCATGACTTGGCCTACCCAGGTTCCCCCTGGATGGCACATCGAGTGGGTTCCGTCCTCTGCCGAGGAACGGGAGGAGTAGCACCGTGGCAGGCTTCATCATGCTGTTACGTTGTATCATCGTTAGTTTATAATTCCGCTGCAATGAACTTTTATTTCCGCTGCAATGAACTTGATACTCTGATTTAAATTTCAACCTTGGTTTGTAATAACTTTGGGATAATACTTGTGTATGTTGAATTTGTGGAATGTTGTAATCTCTGGAACTCACCTTCGTGTGGGCGTGCTGTTGTTTCGATCGAGAAAAGTACGTGGTTAAATCGGGTTTAATCCGACGGCGCTCCAGCTTATTCCGGATTAAGTGCCTGACTACTCGATTAGTGGTCCCGGGGTACTTAACTTGGAATAATTTCGGAGTGGTCCGCCACACCTTCCCTTTCTTTTTCCTCCCGCGTAGCCCAGCAAGCGGCCCAGCATGGCCCAGCCAGCAGCCACAGCCCAGCAGCGCCTCCTCTCCGCAGTCGCTGCCAGTGGGTCCCACCTGTCAGCGCTCTTTTCCCTGCCAGAGCCGCGCCCGCCTCCGCTCTCTGCCACTGACACCCCGGGCCCGCTTGTCATCTTCTCCTCCTTCCTCGCGCCGTGTCCGAGCAGGACACCGCACCGCCGCCAAATCCGTCGCGTCCCCGACCTCGCCCAAGCTTGGCGCGCACGCCAAGGACTCTTCCCTAGCCCCTATTTAAGTGCCGCCAGCCCCTCGCTTGGCCCCTACGCGAACCCTAGCCGCCAATCGAGTTTTCGCAGCGCCGCCGTCGCCAAAACCTAGCCGAGCGCCAACCCGCCGCCTCGCCGCCTCATTGTCGACGAGATCACGCCCAGAAGCTTTGCAAGGTAGCAGGGAACCCGCTGAGCCCTTTTTCCCTCTTTCTCTCGCCGCGTAGCGCTTGTGCGAGCTCACCGGAGACGCCAAGCCGCCGCCGCTCGTCGCCAGCTGCCGTCGTCGCCCAATCCTCGAGTAGAACCCCCAAAACGAGTTCCCCATCTCCTCCTCTCTCTTCCGGGCCAAACGCGGCGAGGTTTGGTGCCCTGTAGCGCCAGGAAACCCCAACTCCGGCGAGGTTCCGCCGCGGAGCTGGCCGCGCCGCCGAACTCCGGCGACCAAACGACCCCAATCAACCGCAGTCGTCCGATCTAGATCGAATGGCTCAGATCTAAACCGTGTCCGGTTCACCGTGGACCCGTGGACCACGGTCTTCGGCCGGTCCACGGCACAGTTCACCGTGACGTCAGCCGATGTCAGCCGTCAGCCGCCGCCGTGACAATTTTGCAAAAGAGCCCCTCTGTTTTTTAGAAATTAACCTGCGGTCCAGCGCATTTCAAAAATAATTACAGTTTAGTTCTTTTTCTTCCGGTTTAGCCCCTGCGCTTTTGAAAAATAGTGCCCGCCATCCTAGATGGCTGTTTTGCTTGTTAGCCCTCAGGTTTTTATATGAAATTATGTTTTAGGTCCCTGGTTTCTTTCAAAAACACCCCTGGAAGCCTAAAAGTCTCACCAGCAAGCCCCTAGAGCCTGTTTTAAGCGTAGTTTCTCCGTTTTAACTCCGATTTGAGTGATTTTTGCGTTCGTGTGTTCGTAGTGAAGCGTACAATAACTCTAAATCCTTATTTTCATCTTTTGTTTATGTTTGGTGTACTATTCTAATTAAATATCTTATTTGCATGTATGTGTGGATGCTTATGTGGTGATCGATGTGAGTAGTTGACGAGCCGTTCAAGTTCGCTGACGACCCCGTTTCCGAAGAGCAGGTGCAGCAGTAGTTCACTGAGGAAGGCAAGTATAACACAGACAATCCTTGTTACCTATACACCATTTAATCATACAATTCATATGCATGTGTCTAATATTTTTATACAATAAGAATGTTCCTAGTCTTTACCTTATTCCTTGTTTACCCGGGTCATATGCATTATGGTTAGTATTTGCTACGCGCTGCAACCAACATTTACTTTTAATGTCAATATTGAATTATTGGTTCACTTCAATGATGATTAAAAGATGCTTTTTAGCAACATGGTTCGGGGAACTAGAGCATGTGCTTTGTGCTTTGTTCTAGTGTCTCTATAAGGTTTGGTCTAGGGAATTAGAGCATGTGCTTTGTGCTTTGTTCTAATGTCTCTCCGTAAGGTCCGGTTCATAAAGCGGCAACCCAGGAACTTGTTCGCCGCCGTTGGAACTATAATGGCTCTGGTCTTGGATAACTAGCTTGTACGTCTCTAGCTCGCCAGTGGTTACCGAAAGGCGTATGTGGGGAGCATGGGTGAGAGTATAGTTTGATCCATCGAGGACGGATTTATCCGTTGGCTATGTCTCGTTAGGCAAAGTCCCATGATGTAAGTGTTGATCTATCATGATAGCCGTGCTCACGGTTACGAGCGGCCTGGATCCTTTTTGATTAGAAGATGAAGTTAGTGGTTGATGTTGGTTTGTTCTATAATTACTTATACATTATTAATGGGTTTATACTTGGGTTCTACTCATTTGTAGTAAATTGGATGATAATAAAATGAAACAACTAAAAGTGCTAATGCAGTATAACCTTGTCAAGCCTTTTGTTCTTGCATAACCCGTGTTATACTTGTTAAGTAAGATGGTTTACTTACACTTGCAACTATTCAACAAAATCCCGGATGGGTAACAGATGGAGCATTGAATGATCAGTCCCTTGCTGAGTTTCCGGAGGATCTGCCGTACTTCAAGCTGTGTTCAACCAGTCGGTGTCCCTGTGGACTTGAGGCTCTACCTAGTTAAGACGTTTAATGATATTAAGACTTCCGATGTGTTATTCGTGAAAGACTATGTCTTGTGTTAAACTCTGATGTAAACTATCTTATTCGAGCATTGTGTTCTCTGTGATTCAATATTTGTAATCTATATGTGTTCTGTGGACATCCTGCGCACACATATGGAACCATTCGGATTTCTTGGAAATCTAGGTGTTACAAAGTTGGTATCAGAGCCGTGCTGACTATAGGATCACAACCTAGATAGAACGGTCAGTTAGATTTTGTTTAATCCTTGCTCTTTTGTTATCTTCTACCTTGGAGTTGAGTTTTTATTTTCAAAATGGTGTTCTATCCTACCATTGTCTATTGTGAAAAAGTTTCTAACTTTGTCTACTCGCTCATCTTGTTTCTATAGCTGGCTCGCACGTACGTGACCCCCGTAGGCCCAAGATGTCGGAACTCCCATACCGCGTCGCAGAGTACCCGCTGAAGAGGCAGAACCTGGACACCTACATGGACTGGGTGCGGATGCGCAAGCAACAGGAGCTTCAGAGACAGCAAGTCGCAGAGGAGCCACAACAGGAGCCTGAAGAGGAGGAACCCGAGGAACGAGAGCCTGAGACTTTTGAGTCCGCAGTAGGAGGGCAAGAAGACCAGATGGTGGCCGCAACTGATGATGAAGAGATGGACGCCGACACTGGAGACGCATCCAATGATGATGAAGTGCCCCGGAGCCCTACACATGTCCTGTCGCCACGCCAGATTAGCTCCACGCACGCCCCGGTGGATCGTCTACTAGTTCGTCCGGGATGGAGGCGACCACTTCTACCACAACAGGCTTCTCCGAGTGCTTCGTACCCGCTACCGCTTCGGTTGTGTTGGAGTGGAGTACCGCAGTGAGTGGTGGACGCACGTTCTCTACCGTAGCTTTTGGAGGATCGCAGTGCACGTGAGGGTGACCGATGAGATGGCAAGGGTTGCTCGCGAGATATCGGTTCACTATGCTATGTCTGACCGTGATACCCAGGAGGTAGGGATCGCTGATGCTGCATGCCAAGCCTACCACGTCTACCGTCACAAGTGCTTCGCCAAGATCAAGGATGAGCCAGAGAGGTACCACCCCCGCCGCAAGAGTGGTGCCATAGCTTGCACCATCGCGTCTACCGCGAATGTTCAAGACCCCCAGCTTGCTTCCACAGTGGCGCTTGTGGCTACTCTCAACACAGAGTTTGATGCTTTGTCTGATGAGAATGCCATGCTAAGGAGGAAGCTCACCGCCATGCAGGAGAAGAATGAGGAGCTGCAGCACCAGTTAGGAGGACCCGCACCCCGCAGCCCAGAGTACCGTGGAGAGTCACCACAGCGCAGGAGGCCACGCTACAACTCCCCTGCCGCCCACACCACCATCGACCCCTAGATGCTTCCATGAAGTTGTAATAGGGATCGAGTAGTACGTTTTGAGTCAAAAAAAAAAGAGTTGAGTCTTAGTGTGTCGAGTCGTGTGTGAACCATGTCTTTAAATGCTTGGATGATTTATTATTATGCTTATGTGTGATTTGGGTCTTTGTAACGATTGTGATGAGCGTGGATGAAAGTCTACAATCATCTAGTATTGGATTAAGGTACAAGGTATTTAATGAATAAATAGTTGGGTTATTAACCTCTTTTGCACATCATCTATTATCTTTCCTATCGCCTGAGTACCTTATCTTGTCAGTGGATTGCTTCTGTTCTTGACACTGGTTCAGACATGACTGTGAATGTGAATGTTGGGGTTTTGATCGGTGATTGTTTAATAAATGACAGATGGTTGGGACAAGAGGATCGTCGGGTGGTAGCAACCAGAACCAGAACCAGAACCAGGCGCCCACCATGGAGGATCTGGTCCGCATGCAGACACAGACGATGCAGCAGTTGACCCAGGCCATAGCTTTGATGCAGTAGAACCTGCAGAATCCACCTGTTCAGCCACCTCCGTAGCCCATCCGGGACAAGAGGGGAGAATTCTTGAAGGGGCGCCCGCCAAAGTTCTCCCGCGCCAAGGACCCCATGGAAGCTGAAGACTGGATCAAGGCAGTGGAGAGACAGCTCGACATTGCTCAGTGTGATGACAAGGAGAAGGTGCTCTACGCCTCAGGACAGTTTGAAGGAGCTGCTCTCGACTGGTGGGTGGCATACCAATATGCGCAACCCAATCGCGACCAGATCACCTGGCAGCGGTTCAGTGACGACTTCCGTGCTCACCATGTGCCTGAGGGACTGATGATCCTGAAGAAGAAGGAGTTCCTAGCTCTGACGCAGGAAGGAATGAGTGCCCACCACCACAGCAACAGCAGCACTACCAGAACGTGCAGCAGAACACTTAGGCTTCACACACCACCCAGGCTAACACCATTCCTGTCGGCCCAAGGGCGTGCTACCACTGTGGTGAACAGGGACATTATGCTAACTCTTGTCCCCAGAGGGTCCAGAACTCCACCGGTCAGAATAGCAACCAGAAGGCAGGACTACAACCAGCTCAGAATGGGAATCAGCAGCAGGCACAGGGGAATCGTGGTCAGCAGAACTACGCCAAGGGCAGGCTCAACCATGTGGGAGCAGAAACTGCAGAAGGAGCCACAGATGTGGTAGTCGGTACGTTTCCGGTCAACTCACAACCAGCTACAGTTTTGTTTGATTCTGGAGCTTCGCATGCTTTTATATCTGCTGATTTCGTGAAAAAGAACTTGATGCTTATGCAACCTATGGGAAATACCATGTTGGTTAACTCACTAGGAGGAGAACTTCGGGCCACATTACGTTGTCCTAATGTAGCAGTTAACATAAGGGGGGTAGACTTCTTAGCACACCCTATAGTCCTGAACTCCATCATAATGGATCTCATCTTGGGAATGAGCTGACTAGCAAAGTACGAAGCAGTCATACAGTGTTCCAAGCGTGCAGTTCAGTTAGTGGCTCCATCAGGAGAGAAGATTGAGTATCGGGCAATCAAGACCTCAGAGACCAGTCAAGGTTTGGGAGCAGTCTGAGTGGGTCACCAGGAACGAGGTCATACGTATGTGACGAGTTCAGTGGAATCGTCATTCAGAAGGTGAAGTAACTTGGGAAGGAGAGGATGATCTCAAGGCAGAATATCCATATCTCTTCCAATCCACGTCCGAATCTCGGGGACGAGATTCATTTTAAGGGCGGTAGATTTGTAACACCCTAAAAATGCCTTATTTAAAATTTAGTAATTAATTAGCTTTTTATATTCAAGTACTCATGAAAAATATAGGGAAAAATAAAATTTTGAATAATTAAAAGCAAATATAGGAAATAGAAACACTATTGTTGCATTCATGCTGGTGCATTTATTTTTGATTGATGAATTCAAATTTGAATTTGAATTTGAATTCAAATGAGAGTTTGAATAAAAGAAAAACTATTTCTTTTCCTCTCTCTTTTCCCTCCTGTTTTCAGCCCAGCGGCCCATTTCCTTTTCCCTCTCCCTTCCCTTTCTTTTTCCTCCCGTGCAGCCCAGCAAGCGGCCCAGCATGTCCCAGCCAGCAGCCACAGCCCAGCAGCGCCTCCTCTCCGCAGTCGCTGCCAGTGGGTCCCACCTGTCAGCGCTCTTTTCCCCGCCAGCGCCGCGCCCGCCTTCCTCGCGCCATGTCCGAGCAGGACACCGCACCGCCGCCAAATCCGCCGCGTCCCGGACCTCGCCCAAGCTTGGCGCGCACGCCAAGGACTCTTCCCCAGCCCCTATTTAAGCGCCGCCACCCCCTCGCTTGGACCCTACGCGAACCCTAGCCGCCAATCGAGTTTTCGCAGCGCCGCCGTTGCCAAACCCTAGCCGAGCGCCAACCCGCCGCCTCGCCACCTCATTGTCGACGAGGTCACGCCCAGGAGCTTCGCAAGGTAGCAGGGAACCCGCTGAGCCCATTTTCCCTCTTTCTCTCGCCGCGTAGCGCTTGTGCGAGCTCACCGGAGACGCCAAGCCACCGCCGCTCGTCGCCAGCCTCCGCCATCGCCCAATCCTCGAGTAGAACCCCCAAAACGAGTTCCCCATCTCCTCCTCTCTCTTCCGGGCCAAACGCGGCGAGGTTTGGTGCCTTGTAGCGCCGGGAAACCCCAACTCCGGCGACCAAACGACCCCAATCATATGCATGTGTCTAATATTGTTATACAATAAGGATGTTCCTAGTCTTTACCTTATTCCTTGTTTACCCGGGTCATATGCATTATGGTTAGTATTTGCTACGCGCTGCAACCAACATTTATTTTTAATGTCAATATTGAATTAATGGTTCACTTCAATGATGATTAAAAGATGCTTTTTAGCAACATGGTTCGGGGAACTAGAGCATGTGCTTTGTGCTTTGTTCTAGTGTCTCTATAAGGTTTGGTCTAGGGAATTAGAGCATGTGCTTCGTGCTTTGTTCTAATGTCTCTCCGTAAGGTCCGGTTCATAAAGCGGCAACACAGGAACTTGTTCGCCGCCGTTGGAACTATAATGGCTCTGGTCTTGGATAACTAGCTTGTACGTCTCTAGCTCGCCAGTGGTTACTGAAAGGCGTTTGTGGGGAGCATGGGTGAGAGTATAGTTTGATCCATCGAGGACGGATTTATCTATTGGCTATGTCTCGTTAGGCAAAGTCCCATGCTGTAAGCGCCCGATGTACGGCAGCTTCACACGTTGCGATGATTGCGCTCTCGCTCTGGACGCCCTTGACCCCCTCACGTTGCGCCCTGAGCATACGTCAATCTCGATGCCTTGGGTTATGCTGCCTATGTTGAACCAAAACGGCTACTGTGCTTGTTAGGGTGTTTTGTGAAAGTCCTCGTAGCATAAGTTCTTTTGGATTTATGTGACCAGCGGGTAAAGGGCGAAACCTCTGCAGAGTGTTGATCTATCATGATAGCCGTGCTCACGGTTACGAGCGGCCTGGATCCTTTTTGATTAGAAGATGAAGTTAGTGGTTGATGTTGGTTTGTTCTATAATTACTTATACATTGCTATTAATGGGTTCATACTTGGGTTCTACTCATTTGTAGTAAATTGGATGATAATAAAATGAAACAACAAAAAGTGTTAATGCAGTATAACCTTGTCAAGCCTTTTGTTCTTGCATAACCCGTGTTATACTTGTTAAGTAAGATGGTTTACTTACACTTGCAACTATTCAACAAAATCCCGGATGGGTAACAGATGGAGCATTGAATGATCAGTCCCTTGCTGAGTTTCCGGAGGATCTGCCGTACTTCTAGCTGTGTTCAACCAGTCAGTGTCCCTGTGGACTTGAGGCTCTACCTAGTTAAGAGGTTTAATGATATTAAGACTTCCGCTGTGTTATTCATGAAAGACTATGTCTTGTGTTAAACTCTGATGTAAACTAACTTATTCGAGCATTGTGTTCTCTGTGATTCAATATTTGTAATCTATATGTGTTCTGTGGACATCCTGGGCACACATATGGAAGCATTCGGATTTCTTGGAAATCTGGGTGTTACAAACTCTAGATAGGCATTATTATCATGAGCAAGTCTATGGACAGATACAAGATTCTTTTGGGCACTTGGGACATGCAAAACATTATTCAGAATAAAATTGTGTCGGGGGATTTACATACAACACGACCAATGTGTTTGATACTCATACCTGCACTATTCACAGCATGGATCTGATCCCCTCCATTGTAGCGATCTCTGATGACCATCTTGTCAAGTGCGGCGGTGATGTGGGCCATTGTAGCGATCTCTGATGACCATCTTGTCAAGTGCGGCGGTGATGTGGGCAGTTGAGCCGGTATCGGTGTACCAGTTTGTGTCCACGCCATAGTTGTTCCCCGCGGCAGCATTAGCACTCTTCTCTTAAGGCGCGACGAAGTCCTCATCAACCGGTGCCAGCACTCCATCACCGAGTGTCCCTCCTTCTTGCAGAGTTGGCACTTGACCTTGGGTCTGTTGGTGCTGCCACGACCATGGCCTCCATTGCCGCGGCCACCACGGATTCCTCCGCGACCACCAGTGCCCAGGGCCGGTCCTAAGAGTTTAGGGGCCCAGGGCAAGCTTTAAAAATGGGCCCTCTAAATATATAATGGGAATGATAATAATGATGATGTAAATCTTATAAAAAATGCTACCAATAATTATAAGTGTGTCAAAACAAATTCACATAAATTTATCTTTATATATTAGTATATATGATGTTATCTTAAAAACTTCTATCAATTATATGCAATAATTTCTTGAATCTGATTTTTTTTTAAAAAAAGCAACTGAAACTTGGAAGGGCAACCTTAAAAGGTATTTGATGAACTCAAGGAATCACATAGAATTCTCAAATCTACTCCTATTATCTTTTCCTAAACTAATTGTCAATTGATTGATTCATTTCCTTGTGCACAGAACATCGTCATTCCAAAATCAAAATCTTGAGCAGGTTAGCATTAAAGGCTTCGGCATGAGGATAAAGTTCATACCTCTTCCGGTGCTGGCCCGCTGGCCGCTGTTGCCTAGTAGCTTCCTGTTTTACAAATCGTCGCCGTGCTACCTTGCCAAACGTGGCCTTACGTGGAGCATAAGCATGCTCGCGTAGTGTGTGTGGATCATCTACTCTGGCGTGGCTGCTAATCAATATCTGTTAATTGCATCGTGGCTCACGGAGGGAGATGCCATAGGGCGGTGAAGCAGACGTAGGGGTTGATGCTAGTGTATGTACACCTGCGGCAGCGGGGCCCCTAGATTTTGGAGGCCCGGGCAGGCCGCCCCTCTCGCCCCCCCTCCAGGACCGGGGCTGCCAGTGCCACGACCACGACATGTGGATTTGGCAGAGCCGCCTGAAGCGCCATGGTATAGATCCATGCGCTGCTCAAAGGCAAGGAGCTGGGTGAAGAGCTCGTTGACAGTGATCGGCTCGACACGGGCGAAGACGGCGGAGATGACGGGGTTGAACTCAATGTCAAGGCCTGTGACGATGAAGGACACCATCTCCTCATCCTCTAGAGGCTTGCCGGCTGCCGCCATCTCATCTCCAAGCGCACGCATCTTGGCCACATATTCTGTGACCGAGAGCGCCCCCTTCTTGGTGGTGGCCAGCGCAATGCGAGTGTTGACGGAGCGTGCACGAGTTTGGGAGGCGAACATCACCTTGATCGCCTGCCATAGTCCTCGTATGGTGACGCAGGTTGAGACCTGTGCTAAAATGTCACGGTGAAGAGAGGCAACAAGGTAACTAAAGACCTGTTGGTCCTTTAACACCCAGTCATCGAACGCCAGGTTACGGACCATCTGCTTCTTCCCATCTTTGTCCTCCTCAATCTGATGAGGAGGGGCGACGATGGTGCCATCAATGTAGCCCATCAGTTGTGCTCCACGTATGGTGGGGAGCACCTAGATCTTCCATAGGGCGATGTTCGCCTTGGTGAGCTTTTCGGTCACCGGGTGACCAATGGTGGAGGCAAGAACGACTCCAGTGGAGGAACTCGCCATGGGAAGGGTTTAAGGTGGATGTGATTTAGAGGATGGCTCTTGATTCCATGTAGAAAATGTTGGGAAGTGTTGAACCTCCCGTAGGAGGCCGCACCTTTGTTAAATAGGCAAGGAAGAGCCCCTTGCATGGCTTACACGATAATGCCGTGAGGTAGTTGTACTGATCTCATCTACAACAACTTTCATCTTTTTACAACAAACTCTAACTTATCTAATCTAGCTTCTAGACTCTACCGAGATCAGCCTAACTAACTCACGTGCATAACTCGTACAATATCTCAACACGTTAACATATAACAGTTCCTTTCAATAAATTAAATGTAATTATTCTTAGTCATTATCGCAGCAAGAGGTACTCAACTCATAGTGGAGAAGATTATAGTAGAGAAGGTATAGCGCCACAATGACTAATTGTAAAATCAAATTCATTGTTCTTCTATCTCTTTTTAGTAATTGTAATTCTTTGTTGGAAGTTTTTAATTTGAGGTCACTGTGTTTGTTAGTAATAGAAAAGTAGAATTGGTGATTGATTATTGTAGGCCTTGCCTATAATAAGCCATCAGTTGTGCTTTATTAATCATTGATGGTTCTACGAAAGACCGTCTATGTATCAAACATGCTACCATGGTATTCTAAATGGATGCTATAAATACATAGAATTATGACAAATAAACTATTTCTAGGATAGACCATCTAGTTGAAATTCATACAGATAGCTCTTCAAATTTAATAAAATTGTCTGTTGTAAAACACCAGAATACCCAGCGTTCTTTTACATGCACGTCATATCTAACTTCTCAAGGTAGTGTAGGAATTAAAACAATTTTATTTAAAGGGTTCAGGAAGGGTGATCCTTTATCATACATTTTATTTAGTATCACAGTAGATATGTTAGCCACCCTCATGGCTGTTGCCAAAGATAATGGCCAGTTTGCAGTAGTACCAGAATTGGTAGATGATGGTCTCTCTATTTTACAATAAGCTGATGATACTACAATTTTTATGGAGCACGACTTAGAGGAGGCAAAGAATTTGAAGCTTTTACTTAGTATTTTTGAACAACTTTCCGGTCTCCAACTTAACTTCCATAAGGATGAGTTATTTTGTTATGGTGCGCCCAAGGAACATAAGGGGGAATACTCACAAATCTTTGGATGTGACATGGGTTCCTTCCTCTTTAGATACCTAAGTGTTCCGATGCATCATAGAACACTTAGGAACTCAGATTGGAAAGAGATAGATGAAAGGTTTCAGAAAAATTTAAGTGGATGGAAAGGTATTTCTGTAGGAGGTCGTTTGGTGTTAATTAAGTCAGTCCTTAGCAACCTATCAATGTGTATGCTTTCTTTCTTCGAACTGGCAAAAGGAATAAAAGAAATGGAACTATTATAGATCAAGATTCTTTTAGCAAAGTGATGTGGACATAAGAAAAAATATAGGTTGACAAAATGGAAAATTATGTGCACACCAAAACACAAGGAGGACTATGGAAAAATATTCTTAAGAAAAAGTACTTGAGATATAAAACTATCACTCAAGTTACAAACATGCCTGGTGACTGTCATTTTTTGTCAGGCCTAATGAAGGTCAAAGACCAATTTTTGAGATTAGGAAAATTTAACTTGGAGGATTGTACTCAAGTTAGATTTTGGGAGGATGTTTGACTCAATAATACTACGCTTACAGACCAATACCCATGACTCTATAACATTTTTGTAAGAAAAGTGCCACTGTACACTAGTATAGAAAACATTAACTGAGGCGGTTAAAACCCATTTTCAGAGGTGGATTTTGCAACCGCCTTTGAGATGGGGTGTAACACCCAGATTTCCATGAAATCCGAATGCTTCCATATGTGTGTCCAGGATGCCCACAGAACACATATAGATTACAAATATTGAATCATAGAGAACACAATGCTCGAATAAAATAGTTTACATCAGGGTTTAACACAAAACATAGTCTTTCACGAATAACACAGCGGAAGTCTTAATATCATTAAACGTCTTAACTAGGTAGCGCCTCAAGTCCACAGGGACACCGACTGGTTGAACACAGCTAGAAGTACGGCAGATCCTCCGGAAACTCAGCAAGCGACTGATCATTCACTGCTCCATCTGTTACCCATCCGGAATTTTGTTGAATAGTTGCAAGGGTAAGTAAACCATCTTACTTAACAAGTATAACACGGGTTATGCAAGAACAAAAGGCTTGACATGGTTATACTGCATTAGCACTTTTAGTTGTTTCATTTTATTATCATCCAATTTACTACAAATGAGTAGAACCCAAGTATGAACCCATTAATAGCAATGTATAAGTAATTATAGAATAAACCAACATCAACCACTAACTTCATCTTCTAATCAAAAAGGATCCAGGCCGCTCGTAACCGTGAGCACGGCTATCATGATAGATCAACACTCTGCAGAGGTTTCGCCCTTTACCCGCTGGTCACATAAATCCAAGAGAACTTATGCTACAAGGACTTTCACAAAACACCCTAACAAGCACAGTAGCCGTTTTGGTTCAACATAGGTAGCATAACCCAAGGCATTGAGATTGACGTACGCTCAGGGCGCAACGTGAGGGGGTCAGTGGCGTCCAGAGCGAGAGCGCAATCATCGCAACGTGTGAAGCTGCCGTACATCGGGCGCTTACATCATGGGACTTTGCCTAACGAGACATAGCCAACGAATAAATCCGTCCTCGATGGATCAAACTATACTCTCACCCATGCTTCCCACATACGCCTTTCGGTAACCACTGGCGAGCTAGAGACGTACAAGCTAGTTATCCAAGACCAGAGCCATTATAGTTCCAACGGCGGCGAACAAGTTCCTGGGTTGCCGCTTTATGAACCGGACCTTACGGAGAGACATTAGAACAAAGCACGAAGCACATGCTCTAATTCCCTAGACCAAACCTTATAGAGACACTAGAACAAAGCACGAAGCACATGCTCTAGTTCCCCGAATCATGTTGCTAAAAAGCATCTTTTAGTCATCATTGAGGTGAACCATTAATTCAATATTAACATAAAAATAAATGTTGGTTGCAGCGCGTAGCATAGACTAACCATAATGCATAAAACTCGGGGAAACAAGGAATAAGGTAAAGACTAGGAACATCCTTAGTGTATATCAATATTAGACACATGCATATGAATTAGATGATTAAATGGTGTATGGGTAACAAGGATTGTCCGTGTTATACTTGCCTTCCTCAGTGAACTGCTGCTACACCTGCTCTTCGGGAACGGGATCGTCGGCGAACTCGAACGGCTCGTCAACTACTCACATCGATCACCACACAAGCATCCACACATACATGCAAACAAGGTATTTGATTAGAACAATACACCAAACATAAACAAAAGATGAAAAGAAGGCTTTAGAGTTGTTGTACGCTTCACTACGAACACGTGAGTGCAAAAATCACTCAAATCGGAGTTAAAACAGAGAAACTATGCTTAAAACGGGCTCTAGGGGCTTGCTGGTGAGACTTTTAGGCTTCCAAGGGTGTTTTTGAAAGAAACCAGGGACCTAAAACATAATTTCATATAAAAACCTGAGGGCTAACGAGTAAATCAGCCATCTAGGACGGCGGGCACTATTTTTCAAAAGCGCAGGGGCTAAACCAAAAGAAAAGGACTAAACTGTAATTATTTTTGAACTGCTCTAGACCGCGGATTGATTTCCGAAAACAGCAGGGGCTCTTTTGCAAAAATGCTACAACGGCGGCTGATGGCTGACGCCAGCTGACGTCACGGTCAATTGTGCCGTGGACCGGCCGTAGACCACGGTCCACGGGTCCATGGTGAACCGGGCTCAGTTTTGATCTGGGCCGTTGGATGGGAATCTAATGGCGGAGATTAGATCGGGAGTTTAAGGTCGCCGGTGGCAGAGGCTCGCGGTGGCGCTTCGCCGGAGTCTCGCCGGAATCGAGCATAACCGGCGCTAGGGAGCTCCAAACGTCACCGCGTTTGGCCCGGGAGAGAGAGGAGACAACGGCGAACCCGTTTTGGGGGTTGTGCTCGAGGCTCGGGCGACGGTCGTGGCTGGCGACGAGCGGCGGCGGACGGGGACCGACGGCAAGCTTGCACAAGCGCTACAAGGCGAGAGAGGGGGGGTTTAGGGGCTCGGCGTGCTCCTCTATACCTGGCGAAGCTCCTGGACCCGATCTCGTCGACAATGGGGCGGCGAAACGACGAGTTGGCGGCGAGCTAGGGTTGCGGCGACGCGAGCTCAAGGCGAGGGCGTGGCAGCTAGGTTTGGGGGTTTGGGCGAGGGGGTGGCGGCGGCTTTATAGGGGCCCTGGGGCTCCTTGGCGTGCGCGCCAAGCAAGTCGGAGGCGGCGCGGGCATGGACTCGAGCTCGGGGTCGGGTTCGACCCGGGCTCGGTCGGGCGCGGCGTGAGGTGGGAGACGACGCTGACGCATGGGCCCCGCCTGTCAGCCAGCGGAGTGAGGGAAAGGGAGCGCGGCTGGGCTGGCGGGCTGTGGTGGGTTGACTGCTGCTGGGCCGCGCGAGGAGAAAAGTGCTGGGCCGCGGGGAAGAAAGAAAGGGGAGGAGGAGTGGTCCGGCTGGGCTGAAAACAGGAGGGAGAAAGGGAGAGGAAAAGAAATGGTTTTTCTTTTATTCAAACTCTCATTTGAATTCAAATTCAAATTCAAATTTGAATTCAACAATAAAAAATAAATGTTCCAGCATGAATGCAACAATAATGTTTCTATACCCTATATTCGCTTTTAATTATTCAAAATTTTATTTTCCCTACATTTTTCATGAGCACTTGAATATAAAAAGTCAATTAATAGGGTATTTTTAGGGTGTTACATGGGGTCACTGTTTTCAGAGGTAGTTGTGTTACAATAACCGCCTCTGTTAATCGATTTTAGGAGACGGTCAAAATGTAACTGCCTCAGTTAATCACTAGCATTAACTGCAGTTATTTTTTGTATGCTTCAAAAAATGTTTTGCCGCTATCTTGCAAAAAAAATGTAGTAGTGTGTAGCAGTGGTTTTAAGATCCATCCCGCTAAATGTTGCTTTAAGAAGATCATTGGTGGGTGATAACTTGATAGGTTGAGAGATACATTTACATGGTCTTTATAACAAAATGGGAGGTTTTCACTATGTAAGAGAGGGTCTTTGGAGACACTCTTCGCTACAAGGGAGCTGGGCTAATGCTACACTTTCTAGTGCAACACCAAGGTAAAATATTGCAGTACATAGGGTTTATTGCAACACTAGCCGATTTTTGTTGCTACAGGGTGGCATATTGCAACCAAATGGTGGACCATTGCAATTTGAATAGTGTGTGTTGCAATAAATCGACTGTATGACAACGCTGATGTGTGCATTGTAATTACAGTGACATTGTTGCAACCCTTCTGTACAATTGTTGTAATAGTGGACAATATCGCAGCTGAATTATAGCATTGTTATACTTAGTATCAAGTGTTGGGATAGAGTCTTTGCTATGGCAACACGAAACTAAAGAGTTGCAAAATGATTCATGGATATAGCAACATAAACAGAGAGCGTTGTAAATGAGGGTATGCTATTGCAACACAAAAGCGAAGCATTGCAGCGAGGCATAGACATGGCAACGCACATCAGCATCGTTGCACAATTGTCATATGTGTACCAACTAAACTTGAATTGTTGCAACAAGGCATAGGTATAGGCTAGTGTCCAGCTCGTTTATGGCTCATCAGCGTCGTTTATGCCCAAGTTTTATCAATTTCATCACAGTTCGCCCCAAAACACTATGATGCTAAAACGAATTGGTCATGAACAACAAATTAATAACGTCTTGTTACCTAGAAAAAATGGCGAAAAAAAAAACTTTTTTGCACAGCTGCTAATGTAAAAATGTTTTTGACGAAATATTAAAGATCAAACAATAAATCATAAGTGGAGATAGCATTTTTGCTGAAATATTGAAGACAAAAAAAAAAATTCATGCTAAAAAAATAGTGCATAGCTAGGATTCGAACTCAAAACTAAATGCTAAAGCTAGAGCTGCACTACCACTGCACCATGTGTTAATTGAGTATAACAAACAATATTTTTATGTTGCAATCTCGTTTATGTGGTAGACAAGTCAACCCACCACAAGAGCAACGTCACCATGGCCACACGCCAACCACATCACTCTGCTGCGATCCACATCACCTGGCCGCACCAGGCCACATCACCCGGCCGCAATCCTGTCATGCATGCTTCTTGGTTGAGCCCTGAGTATTTAAAGATATAGCAGTACTCTTGTGCAGTAGATATTAGTCCTTTTAGCTTCTATTACTTGTGTTGTACCTCAGTAATCATTCATTGTTAGTGCTAGTCTTTGTCTAGAATGGTAATTTAATCTTTTCTACATTATTCTCAATACAAAGTGTTGATTTAATCCTTTTTTCTGGAGCTTTGGTTAGTGATGAAAAATTAATCTTCATTAATCACCTATGTTTGTATGTATGCTCTTGTCTAGAAATACAAGCTTATGTGACATTGTCTATTTAATCGGCTAGGTTCTTGTGTCCGAGTAAGGAACATGGCAAGTTAGCAATATGCCTTGATATCCAGGTAATACTCCTCTCCTTTGGTCGCTTTAAGTGTCCTGAGACTCAGATGCCATGAATGAATTCATAATGTGTTCATCTGATCTACCTTCAGTGGCCTAATGTGTCATAATTTTTTCTTCTGATTTCTGAACCATGTTTTACTAGTAATTACTAAAACTTGTGATGTTGTGACTGAACCAGTAAACTTGTATTTCTGTTGCTCATCCCCTAAATTAATAAAGCAAGATTTTCGCATTTATTAGTATGGCTGATTCCCTTCACTTCACTTTCTTCTGCTCATATCTCTAAGATTCAGAATCATATCTGCACTTTTGGCTCTGTATCAGATGGCTGCTGCTGATAAAACCCGAGGCCAAAAGAAACATTAGGTACAAAATAAATCGTGCTTATACAAAAAAAATATACAAGATGTCATTATCTCATCTAACTTTATGACATACTTTTCCTTATGCAGGCTAGAGTAGCTGGGGCAAGGAAATAAAAGTGATGTCTTCTAGAAGAGGAGCTGAACCAACAATTCTACTTTGAAATTTCATTTTGTTGAATTGTGTTATGTAAAGGAGATTGTAGTTACATTTGTGCCGTTACTATTATTTTGGATACTTAAAAGGGCTGCAAGAGAATGATGGATTTATTTATTATTAAAATATTTAATATATATATATATATTGCAATATTTTCGTTTGTGAAACCTTTTGGTTGCAATACCGATTTATATAGCGTTGCGACACCCTCCAAGTGTATAGCAACGACCTCCAACATCGTTGCGATACCCTTCAAGCATATAGAGTCGACCTCCAACATCGTTGCGATACACTCCAAGCATATGGCAACGACCTCTAACATCATTGTGATACCCTACAAGTGTATAGCAACGACCTCCAATATCGTCGTAACAAAAACTAAGGTTATTGCAACACCATTGGTGTTTTTGCTACTAACATATAACATTGTGATATCTAGTATTGCTACCAAAAGGGTGCGTTGTAATAGTCATTGTTTGCAACGAGGCTCGATTGTTGCAATACTAATTATTGCAACAACGCCAGTAGTTGCTAATGCAACTAATGCAACACCAATGATCGTTGTTGTTTCATCGTATTGCTACACTAAATATAGTTGCGACAACCACATATGTACAACAACGCTGAATAAAATTGTTGCGATATGTTATTGCAACTGTCGCAAACTCAACGCCTGCCAACGCCACGCCTACGTTGCGCTTCCTCACTATTGCAACGAAATTACGCTTATCTCAACGTTTTGGTGCCGTTGCGGTAGCCATTTTCCCTTGTAGGAGACGCGGGTTTAAACCGCGTCTCCAAAGATGTATAGGAGATGCTTATTTACTGGCCGCGTCTCCCCTAAGTTTGCATGAACAACCCGCAACTCCTATATACCATATGGGAGACGTGGATTTAAATCAAGTATCTCCCCTATTATGGGAGACACGGGTTTAATTTTCGCATCTCCTATGTTTTAGATTATGGGAGATGTTTTTCTAGATTATGGGAGACATTGTGTTGTACCACGCGTCTCTCATATTATACGAGACGTGGATTAGTAGATCCGCGTCTCCCATATATCTTACTATGTGAGACGTCTTCTATAACAGGCATCTCTCATGTTATGGGAGATGTGGATTAGCAAAACCGCGTCTCCCATATTTCTCACTATGGGAGGAGAATTCACCAAAAATAAAAGTTGTCAAATGGAGGAACTACCAAAACGAAAGTTGTAGATTTCAAAGAGTTACAAAACTTTATAGTTGAAGGTTTTTTCATTCGAGATCATCTTGTCAATGAAGTTGAAATTCAAAATATTTCAAATTTGAAATTTGAATTCCGTAAATGACCTCGAATGAAGAAATGACCAATATGAAAGTTGTAGGTTTCGACGAGTCATGAAACTTTATAGTTGACAGGTTTTTAATTTGAGTTTGTTTTGTTTAGGGCCTCAAACAAGCCATTTATACTCGGTTTCGTATAATATGTGGGGAATGAAAACAGGATATGGGGACATAAGATGATGTAGTGTAGTGGTAGAGTGGAATATGCGCGAGAGGGAGGTCGTGGGTTCGAGTCCTGCGTGTGTAGCGTGTGAAGATGACACGACTTGCAACTTGATCGCTTGGAGTGAGGTTAGCAGGCTAGTGGGGTCCCTCCCCATTTAATTTTTTTATGTTTTTTTTGTGATTTTCCCCATCCTTTAGTACCATTATGGGAGATGAGGTTTAAAAATATACAGCAGAGGCGGGAAAACCAAGGTTATGGGAGAAGCAAATTTGGAGACGCGCCTAACCCGCGTCTCCTATGTCTCTGAAACCGCATCTCCAAAGACCATCTCTTACATAGTTTGTGTCAAATCTATGTGTAAGGCACTTATTGCTCGTAATGTTGTTAGACACAATCATATTATTTGGAAGCTTAATTTGCCCTTAAAAATTAAGATATTCATGTGGTATTTAATTAAAGGTATAGTTCTAACCAAAGATAATCTATCTAAACGACGGTGGAAAGGAAGTTTAAAGGATGATTCTTGTAACCTTGATGAGTCAATGAAGCATCTTTTTTTTATTGTCAAGTGGCCATACTTATTGGGGAATGCTGCATGTTTATTTTAATATCACACGTCCTTTAAATATGAATCATATGTTTAATGGTTGGTTAATAGGGGCGGATAACAAAATTAGAATCAAAATATGGGTTGGAGCTAGTGCACTTTGTTGGGCTATTTAGCTTTCTAGAAATGATGTAGGTTTTAACATTACCTGATGTGTTACTCAATGCAGGTGATCTTTAGGGGTATACATTGGCTACAAGTTTTGGCGCTCTTGCAAAAGAAAGAGGACCCACCCCCAAATAATATTGGGATGTCGTGTGCTTGAGACCACCTCCATGGAATTCTTTGCTACAAATGGATGGTTTTTTTAGCAATAGATTTCAAATTGGATAGAAATAATTTGGATATATTTCTTTGTACCGTATGTTTTTTTTCTCCTCATCAACTCTTGTGATGATGATATTATTACTGTGATGATGATATTGTTATAATGAACAGCTACATGCATTGGTCGATGCAGTAGTTGAATATTGAAATATATTCCGGTTTCTAAAAAATCTATCCCTACAATCAATTTAAATGCAATTTAGATAGTTAGTTTTCCGCTTCCTATCTTCATTATGAGTCAAAATCACTTACCATATTATGCAGATTGAATGTGAACCATTCGACATCCTCTTTTCAATGTGTGTAATATTGACCATCTTTAATTAACTCAATGTAAACATCGAATACGCCATCTAAACATCGGTTTATTCGTCCGTTATTCTCTCTTTTAACCAAGACTATGGAAGCTTTTTGCCTTTTTATTTTATTCTTTGTGCTGCTTAGAATATTGTTTCCATCATTACATCCAAAGGTGCAAATTCGGCAAAAAAAAAATGGACACCATGTCAGAGATAAAATTTGCAATTTTGTTGCCATTCTTTAAAGTTAAAAAATAGAGTTTAGTTGTAGGATATGATTAGCTGTTCATCCATGTAAAATTGCAGACATGGAGAAATATAAGTGGTCTGCAATCTTTTACCAAAAGGATATGATTAGCACGTGACATGAGCATACTCCCTGTCAAACTACCCCTTTCATCAAAAGGAGAAATAGAAGTGGTCTGCAATCTTTTACCAAGTCAGCTTCCAGACATGCATGCAAGTCATACTCTCCTTGCAACAAGTTCAAGTAACACTATTTCGTCTTGCATCCCACTCAATACTTTTCAAGGTCCATAATCCAGAAATGAAGGTTCAAATAGAAGGGTGATCTATACATCTCCAATGTCGGCATGATGGCCCTTATCGCACGACACAGAGAGAGCAAGTGCCCATTGAAGTGTTGCTAGATTGCCCTTGCATTACATTACATTTCCTAGCTAGATGAAATGATTTCCAAAACTACTTATGTATTTTTTATGCAATATATTACATAGCTGCATGCTGTTGATTGCTCTGTTCTGGAGGCAACTCCAGATTAATCCATACCGTCAACAAACTAGTTGACCAAAGGACTAATCTTCGCACTAGAGCGATTGAGATTCCGATCTGACCATTTCAAGATCTTTGTGTTGATGCTGGACTTCAGATTTATAGGACGAATCGGAGCATGTGCCATGTGCCTAAGTAATGCAAGCAACGTAATGTTGGATAAGACCAGCTGACAAAATGGTTGGCATCTTGTAATCTTTCAGCTCGCAATCACTCATATTTTGGAATCCATAATGCAGCACTTCGCTACGAAGGGTAGCATTGGTGACACCCTTTTGATAGTAATAACGATATCCCTCCAAGTTCTTTCCCAAGGTACAGCCGCCGTAGCACAACCAGAGCCACCTTCAGCGCTTGCACCACAGCCAGCGCCACCACCGGTTTCTGCAGCAGTTCCGGTGCCACTGCCCTCGCTACTGGCAATCTTTGTCTTTGGGGATGGGGCGCTGTTGATGTCGGCAACAACAACGACTTGCCTGAAGGTCAAAAAATGGGGGATGCTCCCCGAGCTAATAACCACCCTTACTACGGCATAGACTCCCCCAACTCTGAACCCACTGGGCATTTCAGTAATGGCTACAACGTTGCCGACTTTATCGGTACGTACATACCTGAATATGCATGTACATGCTATAGCATGATACTTCCTCCGTTTCAAATTTTTGCCTTTTTACGCTAAACAAATTGTGTAAAATGTCATTTTTGTTTATTATGGCTTACTTTATTAATGAAAGTTCTTCTAGAATGATTTAAATTTGACTATATTTATGCAAAAATTTTAAATAAGACAGAATGGTCAAACTTATGATATAAAAGTCAAATGAATTATAATTTAAAATTAGAGAATAGTTGATATCAATGTCGTCGACGACCGTATGCTGTGTGCCATTGCAGCAAAAGCTCAGAGATGCCAGATGTACCATTCACTACCGATGCCTATCCCGAGCACTATGGAGGGTTTCACGGAGTCAACTATGCTTCTGCTAACGCTGGGATTAGGGAAAGTACATAGAAAATAAAATGTTACATTGCAAATGCATTACAGTACTGAATGTGATTTTTTTTTGTATAGAATGCACAAATGACCATTTCACTACCGGAGCAAGTGAAGAATTTCGCGGCCACCAGAGCCCACCTAAAGGCTGTGCTGGGTAGCCGAAAGCTGCTGAACACTTTCTTGTCCAAATCCTTGTTCCTCATTGGTGTCGGCTCCATGGATCTCCTCCCATGGGGCAACTTCTACTTAACCTTCCCGCTCAAGGATAACAAAACAGAAGTTGAGCGCCTCATTGACATATACAACAATACCCTTACGGAACTCCACGGTATGGGGGCGAGGAAGTTCGGGATCATCAATGTTGGGCTCATCGCGCACTTGCCAGCCATGCAAATGAGCCGATACAGCAGCGAATCTAGTGGGCTAAACAGGCGCGCTGCCGAGTTCAATGCCGCGCTCGAAACATGCCTGTCTAACCTCTCCACCAAGCTTTATCGCTTCCGCTGCTCGCTCACAGATTTCTATGGTTTCTCCAATTCCATCTTTGCAAACCCGATGGCCACCGGTAAATCAACGAAGTCAACACATCCTTTCTAGAGTTTAATTGAGATGAGATCATGATATGAATGGTGATATATATGATGGTTTTGTGTTCTTTGTACTTAATTTGCATTTTTTTTACAGGGTTCAGGGACACCAAGAACGCTTGCTGCACAGGCTTATGCGCACCCTATACTTATGATGATGTATGCTCCAATCGGATGGATTACTGGTTCTGGGATGACTTGTACACAACGGAGAAGGCCGCTAAGCTAGCCGCCACTGCATTTTATAGTGGCAAAGCGTTCACTGCACCTGTTAACATCAAGCGATTGATTGCAATGAATGGATGAGTTTAGTCTCTTCGGTTTCATCTTCAACTATCGTAAGAACAATAAACTCTTGCCGTTTATGTGTGGGTTGTGTTTGACGGACGTGTGGTCTTGATTTGATTATACATTGCTCACAGAATTGTAGCAGCTGGATCTCGTCTAGAATAAAGTTGATGTGACCTAAACATCACAGATTCACCATAGAAAGGGCTTCCTATCCATCTTTTTCTTTTGAGGAAGATGCATAAGCCATCTATTTTTAAAGCCCACTTAGGCTCAATTATCTGCTGCAAAAACATTCAATATTTAGATAGGATTCAATCCACATTTTTCTTACACCAGTTCAATAATTGATGTAAACAGGTTCAGCATTTGGCAATCGAAATGTTGAAACCGCAAACATGAAACGTTGAAATTGAGAACAAGAAATGTTGAAATACTAAATCGAAATGTTGAACATAAGCTTCTTCTCCGAGGACCTCGGGGCATGGCGTTGGGGGATGAAGTAGACATAGTCTAGCACAGCGAAGTTGCGGGACACGACGAGCAGTGTGGTGCAGAAGAAGTCGAGGACGAGCGTGGCCACGAGTCACTCCAGGGCGGGGAGGTGCACGAAGCGGAGACGTCAAGGCCAGAAGCCTCCTCCGGGCGGATACGGACCGTGACTTCGGTGGTGAGCTGCTCCGTGGGAGGGTGCATGATGAGCATGTACGGCATGGGGAGCAGCACCGTGAGGCGCAGGAAGTGACGGGCAGAGCGTGCTGGTGCCGTCGGGTGAGGGCAATGGTGCGAGGCCGCTGAGGCTACAGCTGGCAGCCCATGATGTTGGCACTCGAAGCCTATGGGGAAACACGAGGCAATGAAAGGTAATCTAAGGCCTAGGCACCACACCCTTTACCAAAGTAACAATACGATGATCTCGCAAACAAACAATAACAAAGAATAACTCAACAATGAACTTAACATTAATCACTTACATGTCTGATGAGGAACGAGGTTGAAGAAGGAATCCGACAAGTCTGGATCTTCTTCTAATCTCTCTCTAATCACACTCCGTAACCTAATGCTATGATATGATGTTCCCCTCTACATATTTTCTCCCTCAGGTGTCTCTGTGTTGACCCCCATTGGAATGATTTGAAGAAGGGTACCCATGCTTATATAGGGGTCTAAGGTCGGTTCCGAGGGGGTTAAGTATGGGAAGCACACATAACTTAAGGAATCGACATACAGCCACCTCGAGGAAGATGAGGCCATTTGGGCCTGTTAATGGTCCTATCGGACCCCCGACCAATCAGACCCGCCCTTTCTAGTCCCATTTGGGCCCAGCTTTGGCAGGTACACCACTTGTGGTCTTCTATGTCAGTTCCGCATGTGATGATGGGCCAAGTTGCGTCGGTTTTCTTCTGAGTTGTAGGCCCAAGGCTACCGTCAGCTCTTCTTTGATTTTCCAAAGGATATTTTAATGAGCACATCACCTTGCTAGACATGCACGAGCTTGCCTCATCACCGAGTTACACGTCGTTGTTGACTTGGACAACGTGTTTAGTTTGGATCCAGCAGACAGCCTTGCACCAAATGGTGGCATCTGATTGAGGTATTCTTTGATGCATTGGAAAATAGACAACAAGACGCTTCGTTTGGTTCTAGTCCTAGCTCCAGAAGGTTCATGGATCATGTTGTGTGACCATGACAAGGTACTTCATCACTGTTTTGGGCCATCTTCGTCCTTTAGCCATCATCTACTTTTCCTTGAATTCCAAGATGGGTATTTCTTGCTATATTGAGTGTGTTTTCTCTTGGATGCGGGTGTGCTCTACTGAAACCAACAAAACACCAAAACTCGTGGAAATGATTAGTCATAAACTCCTATAGCTATGCTTGGTGCTTGTTTCTGGTAGGAATTGGCAGTTTTATTTTGGATTGAATGGTCGCCAACAACAATGAACCAAGTTGTTTTATTATTAAGTCTTCCACTGGATTAAACATATATGATGTAATAACTTAATATTTGCCCATGTTTTTATAAGTTACCCATGTATTACTATGTGATGTAAAATCTCTTATGAGATGTGGAATCTGATTACGCACCATAATGTGAGGTTGTGATGATCCTTACGATAATTTAATACCCACGGATACTTGAATATCTTGATTGAAGCATGATGGTATGATGAGGACATCCTCCACTAGTACCCGCTGGCAAAGATGCAACAAAAAGGGCCTAGCTACCCTAGTTGTAGTCGTGCGGCGACCGTATGAGCCTCTGAATAATCCCACCTTGCTTAGCTTGGGAGGAGGAAGCCACGTTAAAAGGGAGAGCCACCCTTCCCCTATCGGACTAGTCTTTTAGGGTGATTGGGCCGTTCTTCGAGCGGGTGCTGTGGAGTTCCAGTGCTAAGATTGCGGGGCCAGATCTTGTGCATCTGAAGCTAGAATCTTGGGGGCCTAGCCGTGCATACCTGAAGCCGAATTTGCAGGGAGGGATTGTGCGTATCTACAGCCGGATTGGTGTGTCGGGCTTTTGGTCGTATGGTGCTAACATTGCAGGATTCGGGAATCCAAATCGGTGTGTTAGGCTTTCGTCCGACCCCACCTGGTTGTTTGTTTGTCAAGAGTAGGAACAAAGTCACATAGCTAATTCTAGACTTCTCACAGCAAAACAGAACAACTACGCTACTTTTTATTGGAGATTTAACATGAAGATCAAAACTCTATGGGTAGACCAAAAATATTGCTACACGCAGCAACACAGAGATGTGATCTGATTAAAACTAGACCAAAGACAAGACCTAGACACGATGAATACAATGACACTACGAGGGACTAAAATTCAGCAAAGCAAACTGGACTTAAAAATTGTGGGACACAAAAGGGTTATAGGACAGCAGAATGGTTTTTTGTAGGGCTTTTTGTGGACAATAGGTAATGAAAAAAAAATGAATCTAAAGGACACATGATAATATACCTCACGGTCCTAGAATCCTGATACCAAATAATGGAACACTAGCCCGATCTCTGGTAGGTATGATAAACTCGATAGGTGGAACATCAACGTTGGCGACCCGGGCATCTAATCAACATGATTCGAACTCCAGCAACCGTTACACTGCTGCTCCATTGGTTATAAAAAAAGCACAACTTAATTGACCTCATCGATAAGAAGCAAGAAAGTGAATGCACATAATCTGAAATTACAAATATGTATGAAGTAAATATGATATAAATGGTTCGGGTTCGAGAGCACCAAAGGACTAATCGCCACAGGGGTGGAGAATAAGAACAGGGGCCCTAGATCACGTAAACGGATCTTGGTGTCTTAGTTACAATGATCAACGTCTATTTCACACTGGAAATCAATAACTAAACAAACCCCCAAGCATCTAGGGCGGCGGCTATTGGTGTTTTTTAAGCTATAGAATTAAATTCTGCAAGCACATAGAATAACCCATTGTAGCATTTCACCTCAGAGTATTCTGGGCTATTGTATTTATTTTCTCAGGGAAGCAATATGGTTAAAGGGTATTGAAGAAATATATGAGAAGCCTTTATGTTGGATATATGCCCTAAAGCCAATTGGATTGGATCCACTAAAGGCCCAAAGGGATATTGATCCATGAGAGATTAGGGTTTCTATTGGGCCTATTAGATAGAAGCCCATTAGTACCCCTATATATACGTGGGAGGGGCTAGGGGTGCAACCAACCCTTTTGGCCGCCACCGCCGCACTCCACGCCCGCGCCTCCCGTTGCTCTCGCGGACCTAGCAGTCCGGACCGTGACGCATCCTCCCCGTACGTGTGGATACCTTGGAGGTGCTACGCTTGGAGCACAAGGACGAGCCGGACCAGACGGACGTTGCAACTGCACTGCCGGCCACATCAACGCGCTCTCCTACACTGAGACGGTTCTGCTGCATCCGCGCGTCTAGTGGTAACAATCTGTGATCTCCTACTCGCAAGGTTCCTGGGTTTACGCAGTAGATTAAAATTGTTTTAGCTAGCGTAGCCTACCCGTTTCCCTACAGTGGTATCAAGAGCCATCTTGCGTAGTTTTTGATCTAGGTCATGAGCATATGGAGATATGCTTGGTTGTAGATGAATTTTGATTGGGTTCGTGATCTTGCTATGATGGTCATGTAACGAATTACTCCTACCGGTCGGTATCCGCCATCGGAGTTAAGTGATGCACGTAAACCCAATCATGGCTAGATGTAGATCAATGTGATTGGTCGAATCGAACCTAGTCTCAGGCGCATGTGATGCGTGGCGATAGTAGATTGGATCTACTACGGAGCCGAGAGAGATACGAAAATATGTTGTTCGGTAAAACAGCCGTAACTTTTGCATACGAACTCGGATTGAGATGATTTTTATATGAAAATTCATCTACGGAAAATTTTAGATGTGGCAGTGACTGTGTTGCAGTTTCGGCAAAATTAGATTTCTCAAATTCGGCCGGGAAGGTGGAGTTTTCTGCGATTTAAGTTTGGACTCGGATCGCCTAACTTGTTTTTGCAGGAATCATGTGATCGGTATGGCCCGTATGTGTATGTGATGCGTGTATGTAACAAATTCATGTCCTGCGTGTCATGATTAGGCAATACGGCTGGAGCCATATGTATTGTCAATTTAATGTAATGGCCTGCGTGCCAACATGTGATGATTCAAACACGAATGTATAATTTTATTTACTAGTATGCGTTAGATAGTTCTTGGAGGACTTATCACTAATGGATGGCGCACATGGTTCATGGTGATGGAGATCAACATGATAAACATTCCGATGGCGATGGAGGTCACCATGTGGTTATGGCCCATACCGTGTCACTAATGCTATGTGCTTGTCGTTCTTATTGTTCTACTTTTACATGCGATATTTTTATAGTTCATGTATGCGATGATATAAGTAGAACAATCCCTCACCAATGTTTAAGCTTGTGTGCCCTCCCCAATCTTGCACCGTCATGTCTTGTACAATTAGTGGTGGGTCTATGAAATTAGGGTGCCACTAGTTTTCCTTGACTAGATGGGTTCGTATCGGATACTTACTCGCATGAGGTTTGGTTACCTTAGACAAAGTCATCTTAACGGATAAGGACTTTGGGGCACAAAGGTTGGGCGCCGAGACATAGAGATGTCACCCAACAACAGGAGTCATATGTGATATGATTAGCAAAGAGTTGCTTACCGATCTACCATGTCTTCTAGCGGTGATGCTAAAGCTCACTAGTCGACTTGTTAGTTGTGGATCCTGAATCACTAAGTATCAATAGAGGGATATTGATTTTAGTGGGAGTAGATTCAGTTAAGAGTTAATTTGATTTACTTCATCATGGATACGTTGTCTTAGTATTTTGCATATATTTTGTTGTAGATTAATGGCACCAAACAACACACCGTTTACTTTGCGTTCGGTCCTTGAGAAGGACAAACTGAATGGGACTAACTATGCGGATTGGATCTGCAACCTGAGAATTGTTCTCAGGGCTGAGGAAAAGGAAGAAGTTCTAGACACCCCATTACCTGATGAGCCTGATGCTGATGCACCTAGCAACAATAAGCTCGCTTACAAGGCAGCACGTGATCTTGATCTTGAAGTGGGCTGCCTTATGCTTGTGTGCATGGAACCTGAGCTGCAAATGCAATTCGACAACTATGCTGTCTATGATATGATCATAGCTCTCGAGGAAATGTTCCAGAGTCAGGCTAGGACTGAAAGGTTCAATGTCTCTAAGGTCTTTGTTGAGAGCAAGCTTGCAGAAGGTGCGGCCATTGGACCACACGTGATCAAAATGGTTGGTTACTCTCAGAGGTTGGAGAAGCTAGGCTTCCAACTTGGCCAAGGGTTGGCCACTGATTTCATTCTTGCATCCCTTCCACCAAGTTATGGGAACTTCATCTCGAACTACCATATGCATGGGGCGGAGAGGGGCTTGAATGAGTTGTGTGGTATGCTTAAGACGGCAGAGGCTGACATTAAGAAAGGAGCTAGCGGCCATGTGTTGGCGGTCCAAAACAAGCCCAACTTTAAGAAGAAGGGCAATTGGAAGAAGAAGGGAAAGGCTAAAGATGTGATCTTCAAGCCAATTCTTGCTCCCAAGCCTGGACCAGAACCAGACAAGTCGTGCTTCCACTGTCATGAACTTGGTCACTGGAAAAGAAACTGCAAGGAATACCTGACTTCTTTGAAGAAGAAAGGAAGTAATAGTACTTCCTAATCAGGTGCATTGCATGTTTATATTACAGACATTTTCCTCGTTGATTCTTATATCAATTCTTGGGTATTTGATACTGGATCGATTGCTCATATTTGCAATTCGATGCAGGGAATGATAAGAAGTAGAAGCGTGGTACGAGGAGAGGTTGATTTCCGCGTGGGCAATAATGCAAGAGTTGCTGCGTTGAGCGTCGGAACGATGCAACTTCACCTCCCGTCAGGATTTATTTTGGAGTTGAATAATTGTTATTTTGTTCCTAGTCTAAGTCGAAACATTGTATCTCCTTCATGTTTGATGAAGGATGGTTAAACATTTGCGAGTGAAGACAATGGTTGTGTGATCTCTAAGAATAGCATGTTTGTGGCTTTTGCATCCATTGTGAATGGGTTATTTATTATAAATCTTGATGATGCGTCTATCTGTAATGTAAGTGCTAAAAGGCCTCGGCCTAATGATTTAAGTCCTACCTATATGTGGCATTGCCGTTTGGGTCATATAAGCGAGAAACGCATGAAGAAGCTCTATTCTGATGGGCTCCTGACTTCGTTTGATTTTGAATCATACGAGACATGTGAAGCTTGTTTGCTAGGCAAGATGACCAAGGCGTCATTCACAGGTTTTCCTGAGAGGGCATTAGACTTGTTGGAACTCATACATACTGATGTGTGCGGACCAATGAGCACGACAGCTAGAGGTGGCTTCCAATACTTCATAACTTTCACTGATGATTTTAGTAGATATGGCTATGTCTACTTAATGAAGCATAAGTCAGAAACTTTTGAAAAGTTCAAGGAGTTCCAGAACGAAGTGGAAAATCAGCGTGGCAAGAAAATTAAGGCCTTACGATCTGATCGTGGAGGTGAATATTTGAGCCACGAGTTTAGCAGTCATCTAAAGAGTTGTGGAATTGTTCCACAGCTTACGCCGCCTGGAACGCCACAAAGAAATGGTGTATCCGAGCGACGTAATCGAACCTTGTTGGACATGGTTAGATCTATGATGAGCTAGTCGGACCTACCATTATCGTTTTGTGGATACGCTCTAGAAACAACAGCTTTCACACTTAATAGGGTATCGTCTAAGTCCGTAGTTAAGACATCATATGAGATATGGACTGGCAAGACTCCCAGTTTGTCTTTCCTGAAATTTGGGGTTGCGAAGCTTATGTCAAGCGACTTATGTCTGATAAGTTAACACCCAAATCGGACAGGTGTGTTTTCGTGGGGTACCCGAAGGAAACTTTGGGGTATTATTTCTACAACCGAGAAGAGGGCAAAGTGTTTATCGCTCGGAATGGTGTTTTCTTAGAGAAAGAGTTTCTCAAAAGTGAGAAAAGTAAAAAAGAAGGTGTATCTTGAAGAAGTTCGAGATGAGCCAATGGGACAAGAATTGACAAGTGATGCTAATATAGCAGAACAAGTTGATTTACCCGTGGCAGGAGAGACACCACCACAACCACGAAGGTCAGATAGGGCACGTCGCGCAACTAAAAGGATGAATCTGCTAATTACGGCAGAGCGCGACATATTGTTGTTGGACATGATGAACCTATGACCTACACAGAAGCAATGATGGACCCAGATTCCGAGAAGTGGCAGAGTGCCATGAGATCCAAGATAGATTCCATTGGAGACAACCAAGTTTTGACCTTGGTTGATCCGCCTCAGGGTGTTAGGCCCATAGAGTGCAAGTGGACCTATAAGAAGAAAAAAGATATGGACGGAAATGTTCACGTCTATAAAGCTCGACTTGTTGCAAAGGGTTTTCAACAAGTTCAAGGAGTTGACTACGATGAGACATTCTCACCGGTAGTGATGCTTAAATCTATTCAGATCATTCTAGCAATAGCTGCATATTTTGATTATGAGATATGGCAGACGGATATCAAAACAGCTTTTCTAAATGGATATTTAGAAGAGGACGTGTATATGATACAACCTGAGGGTTTTGTCGATCCGACTAATGCTGGAAAGATATGCAAACTTCAAAAATCCATTTACGGGTTGAAGCAAGCATCTCGGAGTTGGAATATTCGCTTTGATGAAGTGGTCAAAGGGTTTTCGTCAAAACGAAAAAGATCCTTGTGTTTACAACAAGAAAAGTGGGAGCGATGTTGCTTTTCTGATCTTATATGTGGATGACATATTATTGATTGGAAATGACATTCCAATACTGGAGTCCGTAAAGACTTCACTAAAAAATAGTTTTTCTATGAAGGATTTAGGGGAAGCAGCATATATTTTGGGCATAAGGATCTATAGAGATAGATCAAAGAGGCTTATAGGATTAGCCAAGATACTTATATTGACACTATGATAAAACGGTTTAGCATGGAACAGTCCAAGAAAGGGTTCTTGCCTGTGTCACATGGCGTACACCTCAGCAAGACTCAGTGTCCTTTGACGGCTGATGAGCGAGAGCGCATGAGTAAGGCCCCGTATGCTTCGGCAATTGGATCTATCATGTACCCCATGATAGGTACTCATCTAGATGTCTCGTTTGCTCTTAGTGCTGCGAGCAGGTATCAGTCTGACCCAGGTGAGAGTCACTGGACACATGTGAAGGGCATTCTTAAGTACTTTAGAAGGACTAAAGATATGTTCTTAGTCTACGGAGGTGAGGAAGAGCTCGTTGTAAAAGGTTACACCGATGCTAGCTTCCAAACTGATCCAGACGACTCAAAGTCTCAGTCAGGTTATGTGTTCACATTGTACGGTGGTGCTGTCAGCTGGAAGAGTTCTAAGCAGGAGACTGTGGCCGATTCTACAACAGAAGCCGAGTACATTGCGGCTTCTGAAGCTGCGAAGGAAGGTGCTTGGATGAGGGAGTTCCTAATTGAGCTTGGTGTATTCCCTGGTGCTTCCTACCCACTAGAGTTATTCTGTGACAATAGTGGGGCAATTGCGCAGGCAAAGGAGCCAAGGAATCACCAGAAGAACAGACATGTACTGCGGAAGTTTCACCTTATTCGAGAGTTCGTTAAAAGGGGTGAGATTAAGATATGCAAAATACATACGGATTTGAACGTTGTTGATCCTTTGACAAAAGCTCTCCCACGGCCTAAGCATGAGGCGCTCACAAAAGCTATGGGTATTAGATATCTTCTAGAGTAGCTCTTATGCAAGTGGGAGACTGTTAGAAATATTCGTAGAAGTTGTCATAAGATGATGATATTTCTTTGTATCCATGATATGTTGATTGTTTAATGAATATCCATGAAAGGCAACTTGTATTGATTGGCAATTATGTGAATTGTTTGTGGAACTCTTACTTGTATGGTTATTCTAAAATTATCCCTAGTCATGGTTGATGACTGGCACATTTATTAGTTGATGACTATATTTCACAAGTCATGGACATGGAGATGTTAAACTAATAGTGTGGGCACATGTATGACATGTGGCTGGATTGACCCAACAAGAGTCTTTGTAATATTGTTCTCTTTTTGCACAATTTGTATGCTTTGTCCTTAGACCTGAGATTGTTGCTTGTTCTTAAGATGTGAATCGACTTACTCAGGGGCTATCAAACGCTAGGCCGTAACTGGGTAGTTATAAAGGTAGTTTTCGGGTTTGTTGTGAAGCTTGCTGTGAGGCTTGGACAGTCAAGATGGGATTTGCCCCTCTCTGTAAGAGAGAGATACCTCTGGGTCCCTCGAGTAATCGGATCAAGAAATGCATGGTCGTGCAATGGTTAAAAGTTAACCAGTGAAAGGATCTGATTCACAGTATCGAGAAAGAGTGGTCAGCTTGGAGCTAGACCAAGTATCGTGAGGCAATAGGAAGAGCTTGTACATACGTTGTGATGGTTCGTCCGATATGATCTTTACGTGCTTATAGGAGTTAGTACGTCTTGCTAGAGGCCGCTGCCAACTATTGGACCGAGTAGGAGTACTCGGGCCATGTCTATTCGCATGTGAACCCATAGGGTCACACACTTAAGGGGTTAGAATGTTGAAAGGCTTGCCTATAAGATTATCTTTAGTGCAAGTGGGAGACTGTTGGATATATGCCCTAAAGCCAATTGGATTGGATCCACTAAAGGCCCAAAGGGATATTGATCCATGAGGGATTAGGGTTTCTATTGGGCCTATTAGATAGAAGCCCATTAGTACCCCTATATATACGTGGGAGGGGCTAGGGGTGCAACCAACCCTTTTGGCCGCTGCCGCCGCCCTCCACGCCCGCGCCTCCCGTTGCTCTCGCGGACCTAGCAGTCCGGACCATGACACATCCTCCCCGTACGTGTGGATACCTTGGAGGTGCTACGCTTGGAGCACAAGGACGAGCCGGACCAGACGGACGTTGCAACTGCATTGCTGGCCACATCGACGCGCTCTCCTACACCGAGACGGTTCTACTGCATCCGTGCGTCTAGTGGTAACGATCTGTGATCTCCTACTCGCAAGGTTCCTGGGTTTACGCAGTAGATTAAAATTGTTTTAGCTAGCGTAGCCCACCCGTTTCCCTACACTTTATAGTAATGATCACTCACAAACTTTAGGTAAGATAGACGGATGGCTGGACAATGGTCATGTGAATGACCGGATAGAAGGCCTGGAATGGCCAGCACATATGAGACTGACTAAGGAGCAAAGGATAGTAATTGGGAGAACTACGGGTTAAGGGGAACCTATGACACTTCTAAAGGATGAGAAGCCTCCCTAGCCTTAACCTAGAGCTATAGTTAGCTGCCGGGAATCTTAGCTTGCTTCGACGGCTAGAATGGGAGGACACAGACTGGAATGAGAAGGGGGTCCTCCGGGCTCAGCAACTACTGTTATGAGAGCACCCGAACATGGTGGACTACAAAGGATAGATAGGGCTATCACCACCTGCCGCCTACCACTGTGGTACAGTGGGGTAAAACACACTCCCTAGCTAGCACTAAGTCAGACACCATGTCTGCACTTAAAGCTAGAAATCCCCTAAGGCCTTTATAGCATAGTTATTAGGACCGGACCGATGGTTGAACCATTGAGGTGTTTGGTTCAATGGTTCATTGGTCCAACCGGTTGAGCCGACGGTTCAAATATGCTGACATTTTCCTATCTACCACAAGTCATGAGATGGTCCAGTGGTAGTGTGCCTTCGCTGGGAGCCCACAGCCAGGGTTCGAAACCCCTCCTGGGCAAGTATTGCCCAATTTACTGCCCACCAGCGCCCACTACCTCTCATGTTTTGCTTGTTCACACGCACCTAGCCCAGTCTACAGCGGTTCAACCGAAGAAAAAACATTCGGTTTCCACAAAAACCACAGGTTCACCGGTCTTTTACCGGGTCGCTTGCACATTGTCTTTTATCTGTAATGGACTGGCGGGGCCGCCGATTCCTGGTTTTTCTGGTCGAACCGGCAGTCCAGTCCGGTCCTAATAATTGTGCTTTACAAAGGAAAATCCCTTCACTCCAGGAGTTTACAAGCTCCTGGTGCAAGCGACAAAGACCCGCGAGCAAAGCTCCCGACAGAGCTAAATATATTCTAATACTAAACTAGGGGCGAGAAGATAAACTTCCACTCTCTCAAGATCGATGATCAAAAGGGATAAATAAAAGTGGAAAGGAGCTTAATCAAGACTATAGAATATAAATATATTGATATGATGTTCAAAAAACAAGTAAAGGATACTAGAGCTTTACCAAAACTCCGAAGCTTTCCGGAACCCCGAGACAAGCTCGACTCAACCCTAACTCCCAACTACAACCTAAGTTACAAAGTGGAAATGGAATGAACTCCTTGAAGTGTTCTCCTTGGGTACGTGTTGAAATGGAGGTGAAGGGATGCTTTTATAGCCTTCCAAGGCGGTGCTCCAGTTTAATGTGACTCCCACGCAAAGCTGGTGGCGTGAAGTTACAGCAGGAGGCCGGCCAGCCCGGGATTTCTTCCACCTGGCGCCGCCTTTCTCGTGTGCGGTCTGGAGACTGCCTTGAGGTCGATAGTAACTGAATTCTGCCCGAACTAGCCATGCAAGTGGGCCCTCTAATCCAATTTTGATCATTGTGAACCACCGGATCAAACCGACGTGTATTGCACGTCTCTGGATCACTTGGAATGTGTTTTTGGAGCCTCGGCTCAGTGGCGTGGTAGTAGGCTTCAAGGGGTGGCCGGCCGGCTTGGCATTTTCTCCAATTTTGCCTAATTTTTACACGTGGATCCCTGCATTTACAACTCATCCAAAACTTGTGGAATTCATTAGCGTTAAGCAAATGTATGTATGGAACATGGTGTGATTTCCTCATTTATTCCTGAGATGTTGATGGTAAATTATATCAAATCAACCGTGGAAAGCAGCTATTAAGTTTTATACAACCAAGAGGTGGTCGCCAATGGGGTGGATGACCTAGGGCAACCTTGGGGCATGCTCCATCTGGTGGGGGAACAAGAACTTGGGCCTGAATGCCAAGCAAAATTGCAAGGCATATGGCCTAATAAAAGGCAATGCGGCACCTTGGCAGATTCTGTAGGTCCAATTGTTTTGATGATTCCTATTAACTCAGGATGAATATGGTGGTGTGCTTGATGGCATTGGAAAGCTTGTTCCTTAGCTTTCCAACCATATATAGATGGTTGCAATCGGAGTCCGGAAGTAATTTGAGTGGCTAAATCATCATGGGATGCTCATGAACTCCGAGATGAACTCGAACTTGAGTTGTTTCGGGGCTCCACCTTGATGTTGCGAATCGAATTAACCTTGGGCCTCCTTCTTTACTTGGACATTCTTGTTGGGCTCCTCTTTCTCCATTGCTTGAGCCAATCATGGTGATATGCGTGTGTGTCATGTCCTCATCATAGCAGCTGACCGAGTCTCATTCACTCTGGCCAAAAGTGTTTGAGCTCGGATATTTGGAGTAGTTCAGCTACTTTTGAAGCCTCCATATAGCCACCCACTATGCTAGCTGGACATTAGATAAATAGAGAATCGTAGAAATACTCAAAGAATCAGAATAATGAGGGAAGATATTTTGATCGAAGTTGGTAGGGGAAACTCCAACCTATTTTTTGCATATTTTTTTATTCTAAGCCTAGTTTTGCTCGCACAGGAAGTCAAATCTGGGTCTGGTAGATGCTACTAAGGTGTTGTAACCACTAGGCTAGAGACCCTTTTGCATGAGCAAAGATATCAAAATACTATTTTTTTTATTTCTTCACATACATCAAACACGGGTTCGATTAAATACATATGAAACATGTATGGATATGTTATTGGTTTCAGAATATTTGATTGATGAAAGTGAGCTTGGGATAAATGATTATATTTATTAGGTACTCTCTCGCACTACAAAGCACATATATTGCAACACAATCTTTGTAACACATTGAGCAATGTGTTACAAAGAAGTTTTATAGGAACACAAAATTATAATGTTGTAGAATAAGTTAGTAACACATAATGCTCGTCTATAAAATTGTGTTAAAAATAGAAGTTATAGTAACACAAAATTAATGTTACAACTCAAATGTTACAAAATGGTGTTATCTTGTAACACACATAAAATATTGTTAGAACTAAAGTGTTACAATGAAGCATATATATGTTGTCTTCATTGAATGACAATGCTCAATTAAATCATAATTGTTCATGTGTATACATACTATTTTGCTATACGGATCTTACCAAATTTTTCTGACCTCGTTAAACAAACCCCTTCCACGCCAGTTCTTGTAGGTCTCAGGTCGAAAGGTTGTAGTCAAGTTACACACACCCATTTTGATGGAGAGTGGCCACTAAGAAGAAAAAACACAAGTATGAAGAAACAACTGCGCCAGCCTAGTTGTCCCTTTTCTATTTTTGACACATCTTTTCTCTAAATAACACGGTGGGCCCAGACTCCACTACCAAAAATCGGTTGTTTGCCGAGTGTCTGGTGGTTTACCGAGTGCATTCTATCAGGTACTCAGCAAACAACGAGAAGTACGCTTAAATTCCTCAAACTTAAAATTTGAGTTTTTCAAATGACATCAGATAGAAAACCAGGCAAAATGAGTGTTCTAGAGCATAGTAAGTTATAAAAATATGTAGTTAATAACTTTTTTATTTGAAATCATCTTATCAATGAAAACAAAGTTTGAAAGAAATTCTATTTTTGTAAATGACATCACATTGAGAAAATACCAAAACGAAAGTTGTACAACTCAAAAAATTATAAAAATTTGTGGTTGACAACTTTTAATTTGAATTCGATTAGGACCTCAGATAAGCAATTTTCACTTGGTTTGGTATAATATGTGAGGAAGTAACACTGAATCTTAACACAAGTGAGAATGTGGAGCAATTGTAGAGGATGTTATAGGTGAGGAAGAGGCCATATCTTTGAATCTTGCCAGCCACATAGTGCATAAAAAGTTTTTCTATTTTATTATGGTGTTTTCTGTTTACAAAGTGTTACCATAAAAAATATGAAAGTGTTACGAGAGCTAAAAAAATTATGTTACACAAAAGAGTCATTGTAACACTTTTTTTGGAAATAAAGAACATATGTGTTTTTTTTATAATAGATCATGTAGTAGTAACATTGAAAATAGTAACACTAACAAAATATGTTATCGGTATGCCTAGTAAATATTTATTGAGATATAGTAACTAGTTGGTGTTACTGTAAGTCTGTTATGTAGTAGTGTTAGTTCCAAATTATAAGTCATTGCAACTTTCTTGGTGAGTCAAACCATTTAAAGTTTGACCAAAATTATAGAGTGGTCACAAAATTTTATGGCATTGAATAGATATACTATCAAAATAGAATAAAATACATGAATTGCCAATATCCTTTTTGGCTTGTTTCAATTTAACCATCATACTTAAAAAGTATAAATCGTGATCATCAAGATTGCGCAACTGAGCTGATATGGTCATTAGTTCTTAGAAATACATATCTGGGTGACATGACATGCATATTTAAATAAAAAATGTAATCGGATTTTTCATGATGCATTTCGTCCATGGTAGAGCATGAGTCATTATAAAAATGTCACATCGCCCGAATACGTATTTTTAGAGAGTTAATGACCATACCGACTCAGTTGAGCAACTTTAATGGCCACAATTTACACTTTTCTAAATACAATGGACCAATTAAAATAAGACGACAAATATAGTGGTTATTAATGCATTTCATTCATAAAAATATATTCAACCAAGAAACCAATGATACTTATTTGATATCATAAATGTTAGTATTTAGTTGTATAAATTTAGTCAAACTTGATATTTTTTACTCTAAACAAATTAAAATGATTTATAATTTCGAACGAAGGAAGTATAAACCTAATTTTTGTATTAATCATAATTAACCCATGCACGAGCACGGGTTGACGGGCTAAGTTACATGTGGTGAATAATCAACACTCATTATACTCCTATCTTCCCTTACAGAAAAAAATGTTTAGGGCTTAGTTCGGTTCCATCGGATTCAATCCAGGCCAAAAATGATAGATATAACGAAGAAAAATTACGATAGATATATCTAGAGACCGGGATTGATTCTAGGTCGGAAACTAATTATTCATGATGGATACAACAAGAGACCCGGAATGAATCTACATCTCTTGACTAGTGGTTCGGTCTTTTTGTGTTACTATTGTGAATAAATTAGCTCTTAACCTGGAATTAATGCTGGTTTCTTATTATAACTATCCTCAATTTCATATTATATTTATCATTCTCGACCCATTAAATCCGATGAAACGCTTACGCGGCTACCGGCTATAACAAGGGTCGAGCCTCGAGCCAGCCCCCGGAGTTTACGTGTAGCGGCCCATTTAACAGTTCACACGCCCCCGGCCCAACCCAACCCATCTAGCAAAACCCTATCTCCGCCGAGTCAACGAGGCGCCGCAGTTGCACGCCGTCGGGTCGCCGACCACGCGCCACGGCTCCGTGGCCGCCCCACCCACGCAGGCTACGCTCGTCGAGCGAGCGCCACGCCGCGCGGAGCTCTCGCGGCCCCGCAAAGCCACTCTTTCCTAAACCCTAGCAAGCAGACGAAACGCCCGTCCGCCTCATCCTCGAATTCGCCATGGCGATGCCCACAACCTCCTCCGCCTCCCCCTGCCAAGCGCCATCTCCCGCCGGCCTGGGCCTCCCGCTCCTCGCCTCCCCTGGCGCCCGCGCCGGCATCCTCGCATTCGGTCGCCGCCGCCGCCGCCGCCGCCTCCGCCTCCGTGGCGCCACCGCGGCCGCGCCCACAGGTGTGGAGTCTACAGCGACCATCTTTCGGTTCTTAAATGCTATGCTTGAGTAGAAATGGATTATTAATATGAAGGATAGCTCACTCTTGAATTTTGGAGGCGACGAGCTGGGCTGAAGGGGAGAAGAAAAATGCAATTTTGCTGTGGAAAAATTGGCTTGAGAGAAAATTAGCAATTTTGTAGCTAGGTCGCTCAAACTCAGATATTTTACATGGCCAAGTTAATCCTCAAGTTTTGTTCTGTAGTTCCTGTGAGTTGTGAGAGGTTATGGAAGCTCACTGTTACATTATGTAGTGATGGTGATATAATAGATAGGCTAAGCAAGTCTGTTAATTGTCATGACAACTGAATTCTGTGGTGTGCTTGTTGGGAACACACTCAAATGTTGAACTGCCTCCAAGTGGTGAATCTAGGATTTGAAGGTAGGGTGGTCCGACAGAGCAACTTTTTTTATATCACAATGGGGACTTCTAAATTACCTTACTGGAACAACTTGATTCCTGGTTGTGGCTTTGCGGAACACAGAGTAGCGAGTCGCCCCGGCGCTGGACGAACTGACGGAAGGCGTCACTGACCAGTAAAAAAATCCTTTTGATGTAAAAAAAAATGTTCTTAGCTTATATATATTTTTCATTCCTTTTTATGTAAAAAAAATTGTAACTCATTAATAATATGTGGGGAAACAAATGTATGCATTTGCACACACCAGTGTCAAACATTGTGGTTGTTGGTTTCTCTTTTTCTCCCTTGAAAGTAACACTGGCTGTGTGTTAAGGGATCGGATTTTTGTCTAAACTCATCTTTCTCTGAATTTCTCTTGAACATTAGTTAAAAACGATGTGAATAAGAATCAAGATTAAAATGGGCTCACCATAGAATAGAACTCACAAGGATAAAGAGTGTGACTCGAAATGTCGTCTCTACTTATCATCGTTTTGGACCCTAGCTAACAGTACAATTAATTACTCTAAAGGCACAGCTGAGCATGTCTGTAATTTTAAACCGCGCGATTAATTTTGTGGGTCTCCTTAGTTGCTTGCCTGATTTGTTGAGCTTGTTCAACTCAAAAGATTCTTTTGAAGTTTGCATTAAATGAAGTCTTGAACTCTTGATGAATTGTATATTGTTGTTAACTCATTCATGTTGTATATTTTTAAGGTCCTTTGAGAATTTTCCTTCCAGTAAGCTGAAAGTTAGAATCTATTGTCCTTCTGCAATTTGTATGGAAATTTTGTTTTAGGTGTTAGCAACAACAAAAGATTTTGTATCAACATTCTAGGTAATAAAACAAATTCACTTGCCTTCTTCGATTCATTTTCTGTAGAGATAGTACTATGATTCTTGGTAATTTGAATGAAGCTTTTTAAACAAAGGTTCCATACTAAAATATATTTGAACTTCCTTAGAAGTATTCATACAGAATGTAATTTTGACCTGTAGCTATGTTTTGTGTTTGGTGAAATTCCAGAACTATTTTTGTAATATGTACCAGTCGAAAGGTAGATCTTTGTAGCTTTTGACCAGTATCAGCTTCTTTTTTTCTTCTGACCACCCTGGCAGCTTCTTTAACTTGTGTACAAAGAACTTTTCTTTTTATGAAACAGTAGGAAGGCCCCTACTGGATCTTTTTCATCATTTTAAGAAATTACAAATTTCAAGGCCATAGGCCAAGGAAGAAAACCAAGAATACCTTATAGGAAAATACAGAACCTCAGATCAAACTCAGCCTTCAAGGAGGGCTGAATTCTATGAACAAGCCAAAATTCTCCTTGAAAATCTCTTGGTAGGCATGCACAAATCTCTTGGTGTTGCAACAGTATGTACTAGGCTGTATCTAGTAGACTTGAGCTTGTGGTCAGCGGTTCCCATGGTTTGCGCTTTATCTTTTATTGAAAAGTTTTATTCTCGGTTTAATAGTATACTTTCTTTTTCTTGGTCGCAGGTCATCTGTTTCTTGGTCTTCTGAAGAAACAATGCTCATCTATCGCAGCTGTTGGTGATATGGCAGCGGTTTCAGATGATTATGTAGAAAGCTCGCCATCAAGCAGTGGATATCCAAATGGTTCTCTGGGTTCATCTCATGAAGATAATCAATCAGAAAGTGTTGCTAAGATGAACCAAAAATCTAGAGACAACAACAAAATGATTAAAATATGTGATAAATTAATTGGCGTATTCATGGTTGATAAACCTACACCAACGGATTGGAGAAAATTACTGGCATTTAGCAGGGAATGGGACAACATAAGACCACATTTCTTTAAACGCTGCCAGGAAAGAGCAGATGCAGAACCAAACCCTGAGATGAAGCACAAGTATCTCAGACTTGGTAGAAAACTGAAAGAGGTAATGCATTTGTTGGTTGACCCATCTGCTCTGCTGGAGATCATGCTTCACTTGATTATTTGATTTAAAATTCTTATAATTAATATTAATATAGTTCGCTCCCCTTCTTTTTCAGATTGATGAGGATGTACAGAGGCATAATGAACTTCTCCAGGTAGTAAAATCCACACCATCTGATAAAATTGGTGCTATTGTTGCTAAGCGGCGTAAAGATTTCACTGTGGAATTTTTCAACCATCTTTATTATGTTGCGGAGTCTTACCATGATGAACCTGAAAAGCAAACTGGTGAGGTTTACATGAGAGCTTGACTATGATGTTGGCAAACATGTTGTTTCCTTGTATCTTTTATTTTGTATTTTTAATGCAAACCATTTTGTTATTTTCTTATTAGGTGACTCCTACATTTTGTAGTGTGTTTATCCTTAATATTATGAACATAGTGAAGATAGTTGAACTATATGTTACATTATGTAGGTTTATGCAACACAGTGCATATAGATAAAATAGAATTATATCCATTGTACGACTCCTGACACCCTGAACAATTCCATGTGTAGAATATATTTGTTTAATTGCCCTGTTGTAATGAAGCCACATGTCTTTCTCTGGATTATGAATGATTTCGTAGACTTTTCATCACTCGAGTTGTTTATAGACACATGTAGATAGCATGATCCCTTAGCTGAGGATAAAGATTTCATTTGTGTTGTTAGGCCAACTGAACTGTGGTACTGTACAGATTCATGTTTTTTATGCTTGTAGAGTTGGCAAGGCTTGGAAATGATTGTGTAGATGCTCTACAAGCTCATGATGATGCAACTGGGAGTCTTGAAGCTTTGAATGCTGCAGAATTGAAGCTAAAGGATATACTTAATTCACCTTCGGTGGATGCTGCTTGCAGAAAGATTGATGACTTGGCTGAGAAGAAGGAACTGGATTCTGCATTAGTGTTGATGCTTTCAAAAGCTTGGTCAGCGGCAAAGGGTACTGACATAACGAAATCTGAGGTAAACGATTATAGCGAACACGCATGCCCTTGAGTTGCCACACTTTGTTGAATCTTATCATATTTCATAAAGGTGCTTTAGTGCTCCATATTCGTCTTTGATCATTTCATGATTGACGGAACATTTCACAGGCAAAGGATATAATGTTTCATCTATATATGACTGCGGTGGCTAATCTCCAGAGACAAATGCCAAAGGATATCAGGATTTTGAAGCATCTTATAATGATAGAGGATCCAGAAGAGCGATTGAGTGCCCTGAATGATGCTTTTACTCCTGGTCCTGAACTTCAAGGGGACAATGTTGATACATTGTACACGTAAGTGTTATGGGGGTTTCAGAGAATACTTTGTGATTGTTCCTTCTGTTGTTTTCATGTCCCTTGTTGCCTGGCGGATTGCAGGAGTCCAGAGGCTTTGCACACATGGGCAAGGGCTATTGTAGATGCATATTATAACAGCAGAGAAGGCACTCTCCTTGGGCAAGCAAGAGACTTGATGAACCCTAAAATCATCAAGAGAGTCGAAGAGATAGTGAAGATAATCAAAGACAAATACCTTTAGTTTTGGTCATCAGAAATTTGGGTTTGACATTTCTACTGATTGTGCAGTTGTTGCACAGTGACCATAGGATGATGGCCTTGTAGGAACTGCTACCTGCAAGATTACCGCCGTCCCAATGGAACGATTCACCACTGCCTGAGACCTCATCGACGGAAGGAAATGCAGATTGTTGTAACTGGCAGTTCAAGGGTGCTTGTAGCATGTGATGTATCAATGTAGCTCTCACATAGATATTAGGGGAGTATCCACGTCTCATATATGCTACCAGTGTTGTAGCTCGTTCGACTAGTACGGAATAAGAGGTCACAAATATCCTTGTGGTGAGCCGGTCGATGATCCCAGTAATTAATGAGCTGGCACACACCATTCATTGAAGACTTATTTTTTCACCAAATCAAATGTTTCTGGACATGTTTGAGTTAATTTTGTGCTAATACCAGGTTGTTACTGATGTTTACAGTTATGTTCCCCTTGCGTTAGTCAACGTTATTAAGAAGTGGGTGTATCTAACTACAACATCTCAACAGATATATCTTGTCTCCTCAGATTGTGCTGCATTCTTGGAAAATATTATCTGCTCTGCATGCAGATTCTCATCAGATTCACGCCTGGTATTGCGACCATATGTGCGTTATCAACAATCTATGTCGGCATATTAAATTGATTGTGTAATCAGTAAGAGAGTTCTAAAACTTAATTTACATTGTTTATTGTCAGGTCATTTTCGGTCGTCCAATAATAAATTCTCAATCTTTTTTGATATTTTGTACTATCGCTCTATAACGTGGTTGACAGTTGAGACAAGCCTTTACGTGTTCTACTTGCCAAGATAAGCATCTGTGCTTTTCATACAGGCCATTCTGAATAATTAATGTGCACACGAAATTGAAACTTCAACTTGTTAAATTGCAAACAAGCTAACCAAGAATATGTATGATTCGCCAGCCAAATCCAAATAATTCACGAAAATCATTCACGGCAGGCAAAGTTCTTTTGGTTTTACTTCTTTTGCTGCTGACATGCTTGCATCGTTTGGCCACTAGTACATCTTTAGGTTCAACAAATTTCTGCAAAAAAGAAAGAAGGATATAGCTAGAGCGATTGAAAATGAGTTTTATCACGGGTACATATGCAGGTTTAAATCCCAAAGCTCTATCCTTCTTTGTTCTGGGATCTGAAGCTCTGCATAGAAACTGGTATCCTCAATCTATGAAGTTTCTACGTTCCAAAGCAGGTCTGAAGCTCTGCAGCACCAAACAGTACTTGGACAGTTCGATCCTGTGTCGAAGCTTCTGCCTACAGCTGAATCGTTTACTTTGTGATGATGGGGAGAAAGCGAGAGCAAACCTTCGACTGTTCCAAAGTCAAAAGGATTTATCCACACGAGCAAGGGGCTATGCTATAACAGCAGAGAAGCCGTTCTCATTATGCAAGAAAGAAACTTGCTGAATCCTAAACTCTGAATTTGGCCTCTTGAACCCTAAAATATGAAAGAGACTCGCTGAACCCTAAAATCTGATAGTCGAGGAGAAATTAGGCATGCTGGTGGATGGGTTGAAAGGAGTTTTATGGGGTAGGTTTTGGTGTACAGTGTGTTTGGACGGGACAAAGCGTGGTTTATGTAAATGTGTGTTGGGGCGGGTTGGCTAGGTTGGAATGAGTATATTCTTGATAGAGTGGCGAGAACTATGCGAGGGCCCCACATCGAGAGCGTGGCTCTACAAATAAAACCATTGACGCCATAAAATTTTATCAAAATTAAATAAAATGTATTGCAAATGACTCCATATAACTAACAATTACTCTGTGCAAAGCATTGTTTATGTTACTGCAACTTGTCAATAGATATATGTTATTTGTTTGGTCGATGTTTGTTCATGTGTTATAGCTTGGCATATTATATTGGCCGTTAGATTAATTCCGTGCGCTGAGATATCTTTAATTTACGATCTGTCTCTTATATATTCATTAACTGGCTTTGCCTTTCTCTCTCACATCGCCTTGATCTACGTGAGATCATTTGACACTAGTTCTGTCGTTAGCAAGTCCTCTAGTTCTCTCACCTGTTTTTTACTCACCACATCAGATAGCGTCCTTCTCACCACACGACATTGACTACCATTGAAGAAAGCCCAATAAGCGAAACCTTGCAGAAGTCTAGTTTACATTCTTTAATTTGTTATTTTCGATCATGAGCACGTTTTTTCTTCATCCTATAATGATTTCTCCTTAATTTTATTTGGTGTTTGGTACCATCAACAGTATAACGTGGTCAGCTAAGACAACTTTATACGTGTGTTTGCTTGCCAAGATAAACAATCGTGTTTTTCATGCAAAGATCAGCACATAAGTTAGTAGTGCCACTAGTGTGCGCTAAATGAAAACTTCAACTTGGCGCTAAATGTCGAGGGATTCAACCGGAGATGAAAATATGCTGATTCCACCGGCAAATCCAAACCAAACCAGCTATAGACAGTTTGGTTTTACTGCGAGATGGTACCTATTTTATTGATATCGAAAGAGATTTACAGCCAGCCAGCAATAAGAGAAAATAGAACCCTCGTTTGCTCTCGCGCTAGCCCGGGCCGCAACTCAAGCGACCGCCACCTTTATCTCAGCTAAGATTGCGAGCATCGCCTCTCCGCAGTTCCGCTCCTTTCATATCTCCCAATTAACCAATAGCGTAAAGCTCCTTGATAGCTTTGTCGGTGTCCTTGGTTTTGTTGTGATGTTAGTTCATCATTCCAAGCATGTCGTACTTCGAGGCCATTCGTCTGAACAGAGATACGCCTGAGACGTCCATATGGACACCTGAGCCCAAATTCGCCTGGTTAGTCAACACTTCGCTAGCGGGTGATAGGACACCTCCACCGCGCATCTTCACAAGGCGCAGGTCCGATTATGATCTCATCCTCGCCTTTCCAGCTTATCCGAGGTTCACACTATGTTCTAAAAAATTAGCCATGCGAAGAATAATTTAATGTTTGCTTTGTGTTAGTTTCCACGAGATATCATTGGTCTATATTTAATATTTTTAATTAGCATCCAAGTATTCGATGGGATGGAAATTTATAACAAACTTTGTCCAAACAAAACAGGTTCAAACACATTCATATAAAATTCCTACGATCCATACAAGTTTCAATCTTAACAGCACCAAATACTTCGACAGGGCACCGAATCTTCCGAAGGAGGGGTTGCTCCTGCTCGATCGATCGTTTCCTCTGTGAATTCGTCATGACGGAGAGAAAGCAAGAGCTCGTACCTACAGCTTGTTGCGAAGTCAAAAGGATCTATCCAAAACAAGAGCAGCGACGACCACTAGTCGCTCCAGTGTCATATGTACATCATTTTTTTGCTGCACGGTCAAGCCACGCCCAACACTCAACTGTGTAGCTAACCTTTACATATTTACGCAGCCTCTGCATCACTGTAATGACCATAATGCTAAAATCTTAATCAACATGTAATCACGAGCATCATTAGCGCATAAAAGAGCATCATGACATAAGCATTTGAATGCATTTTGAATTGTTAAAGTTTATTTAAATTGCCACCTTGTAAAGGAAAGTTCAAATTTTGTTTTCTACCTGTGCTGACTGAAAAATTTATAAAATACTATATTTCAAATGCTGAATTTATTAGTATTTTTCAGATTTTTTTAGTATATTTGTTGGGGTTAAAAATTAGTGCAAAATTCAAATTTTGGTGTTTTCAAATTCAAAATGCGACTAAATAAAAACTGTTTTGCAAATTCTTTAACTTGGAGAATGTTCCTTGTGTTCTAATATTTCCAAAATGTATTCATTCGTAATTTTTGGCTTCAGGAACTATTTGTTTTGGAGCAAAAAGTTTGAATTGAGATGTCGAAACAGTTCCACTTGCATGTGGGCCCCACCTATCAGCTCCTTCTCCTTCCTCCAGTTGCCTCCTCGCTCGCTGGTAGGGCAGCATGGGTGGCGTCCGCCACATCGCCGCTGGTGACTGGCCCTTGCCCTCCTAGCCATGCGAAGTGCCTCTTCAATCCCGCTCGGCCTCCTCCATTTAACACGAGCCTCCCTGGCACATAATCCCTAAACCTGCTGCCTCCATTGCCCCCGCTTATTTCCAGCCCGAGCTCACCGTCGATGTCATTTCGCTGCTGCAGCTTTTTATTATGCATGTCAAATATTTTGTTGCTCCAAAAATTTTATATCCATTTTTTTTAGCTTCATTGTATCATGTGCTTGCTATATGCGGCTTATCATCAAAATTTACATGTTTCTATCCCTACTTTTATTAAAATATATGTTTGATGTCTAAAAATTAATAAATGCATAGTAAATAGCTCAAAGATGATAAAATGGTGAAGCACTTCTTAAAATCTTGTTTTCATCTATAGTATCCAAGAAAAATATCTTTTATGTTGTTTATGTTGATAAACATGCCTTTTATGGTATAATTTGATTCATAGTTCTTAAACATGCTCAATTAATATCTAATTATACATATAACTTTTTTAAAAGTGAATCCAATTCTCTAGGCTCTGTTTTAGCCTTGTACACATGATATGTTTTAGTGTGCCTTTTATTCCATCATTAAAAATTAATTGTGTTATTCTATTGCCTGCTACTCCCCCCATTCCAAATTACTAGTCATTTTAGGTGTCATTTTGAGTGCTTAAATTCATGGCATCTTATATGAATCTAGACACCTAGACATGTACTTGTCTAGATTCATAGCATCATTATTAGTAGCTTAATTTTAAATCTTTTTTGGGTAAATCTTTACGCATCTTTTTGTCTGGTGGTTGTTTTAGTTAATTTATTGTGGAGCTTTTAATCATCATTCATGTTTCATGCACCTCGTGCTCATTCGTATCACTCACGATTCAAGACATCCTCTCTAATGCATGCATGCATTCATTCTTCTAGAAAGCGAAACACCGGAGTGCGAAGTTGTTGAGCCCGAAACCGAGGGAAAGGTGAAAATTGAAGCAGTTGAGACCGAAGAAAACCAAGGCAAGCAGCCAAGCATATTGAAAAGACCAACTTTTACAAAAAAAAATATTCATATCAATTATGAGCTATGGTATCTTGTGCCTGTCTTGCAAGTGGTTGGGGTCATAGGTTGTCGCTCCTGCTGATAAGAAGAGGGTGCGGCCACGGCCAGAAGCAAGCGGTGCCCCAACTGCTATGTGAGGCTCTGGATGGAAGATACTTGTAACCCCATCATTCTTGGATAAGCTATATTATCTGTCTTCAGGCATTTGCATGCTTCATATATAACCCGGCCATTTAATTAGTTTGTACCAGCAAGTGAAAATTAATTTGCACTGTACAAAATTTCTACTGTCGGCTTTTCCATTCCTCTATATCTGCGGTAAAAAGGTCTCACCAACCATGATTACAACTTTCTTTTTCCCAACCGTGATCATTTTAGAGTCGCCAAGGGAAAAAGAGGGCAACCCACCGATACTTCTAGATGCAGACATGCAGGGAGAGACAACCTCACCTGATTGCCCACCGATTCGGTAGTGCTCTGCTCCCTGACCCTTCACCATGCATGGAAATTTCTAGGACGGCCAACCCTGGTCCCTATCATCCTCTGCCTTTCGCAAACTTTTAAAAGCCCTGCAGCGTGAGTGCTTCGTGCCAGGAACGAGGCTCACGGCTTGCTAGACCCAAACCAACCGTTTCTGTGATATACAGTACGAATCGAATCTCTGCAGTCTGCCCCCAATCATCTTATCTTCCGCACTTGTGTTGGCTGGCTTTGGCCTGAACCGGGGAGTGGTGGCGCCGGGAAGGAGACGAGACGAGACGGCCTTGGCCTGAACCGGGGACGGATGGCGCTGGAGAGGAGACGAGACAAGAGCTGCCCTGGCCCTGGCCGCAGTCGCCGCGCACAGAGAGCTAAGCTAGCTACTCACGCCGAGATGCGACCCAGCTGTCCCGGGTACGTGCGGATGCCGACGACACGGATCTTCGCGATTGGCGTAGGCCCAGAGGCCGCACGCCGCTCGGAGGACCGGAGGAGGATGTGACCCTAATCCCGATGCAGTGGATGCTCCTGGTCGGCCAGCGGTGACACATGCACCGACACTGCATATATTTTCATCATGCATTGGATCTCATCTCCCGCCAATAGTTACGTACTTGTTTTTTCGCTTTGCCTAATGCCTTATCCGTGCTGCGTGCGCGCATTGGAGTATTTGGATCATTCTGGAATAACGCTTTCTTTAGAGTAGGAGATGGAGCGCGGCGCTCCCTCAGTTTGTTAGTTTGACGAGCACGCATTATTATGACTTCTAGTTTAGTGAACTGAAAATAAAAAATGAAAAAAATATCGTCATCACCATCTCTAAAAAAATCCATGGTTAGAGCATCTCCAAGAGCTTCTCTAAATTACACTAGCCAAATTTCTTTTTAACTAATTATTTAGCTTATTATTTAACTTTTCTATGGGTGAGAAACCAACAAACTAGTCAAATCTTCCTCTTTATATCCAACTCTCATCTCTCCTCTCCTTTCTCCAACTCACTTACATGCGGGCCCCGTAACGTTATCTACTCCCATCCTCTTCCCCGTTGCACGCCGGCGTCCTCTACCGCAAGCTCGGCCTCCGTCGGAGCTTGTGCTTCCGCTTCAAGAACCGGTCACGGCGGGCCACCACGGCCAGCTCGTGGAGCCGCAGCCGGGAGGTCGCGTGAGAGGAGACAACGCCGTCGCCGAGAGCTCGGGCACGGGCATGGCGTCGGGAGGAGATGTTGAATGGCGCCAGCCATGGAGGGGCCTCAGGCGCATGCGTGGAGAGGGAAGAGGAGCAGCCGTGGGGAGGGCGTCGTGCTCGAGCCTCGTCTATCCTCGTCGTCCTCATCAATTTCCGCCGGCGACGCTGAATGTCACGCCTCCTCCGACCGCGATGGCCAGGAGCTGGTCGATGGCCGAGATGCTTGTGCAGCTTCGACTTACCTGCTGCTGTTTTTTGTGCGCCTACTGCTGGCTGCTTGCCTGCTGTGCACCGGCACCCTGCTGCTGGCTGATGTGCGCTTGCTGCTGGCCTGCTGTGCAGTGGCGTCTGCTGCTGACTGCTGCGCGCCTGCTTTTGGTTGCTGTGCGGCGGCGCTTGCTGCTGGCTGCTGCGGCTGCGACGCGAGGAGCTCCGGGCCGGCCTCCGGAACGACGGCATGGCATGGGAGCAGCGCACGGGAACAAAAGCACACGTGCAGAAACTGGGATGCCTAACGGTGGAGCATCGGCAAAAATGCCTACCGTGTTTCATGGGACGAAGAAGGAGAAACCGAATCAATGGTTTTGGCTGTTCTGTTGGAAGGATGTTTTTGCCTTCAATAGCTATTTTTACCTATCCAAGGTCATTTACATTGTCTGTTAGAGTTGCTCTTAATTTTTGTGTGTCAGGAGCTGCAGAAGGTTTCCAACAAACAAAACGAAGGAAAAGGTGTGGAAATTGGCCTCTTGCATAATGGAGCATGTGCTTGATACAATCGTATAGACGCCGCATCTTGCTTTATTAGCTCAATAACCAGGAGACCAAAATCTACCATATGATCAGCAAAGATAAGGACAAGGTAGGTAGTTTTATAAAAAGTTTACGCCGTTTAAATTTAGATACATTATCTTTTGACTTGTATCTATGTGACCTTTTTGTACATAAAAGTGCAATTTATTTTTATTTTTTATGCTATTAATTAATTGGGAGACACAAAGTTCGGTTCTCCTTGTTGAGATAAACTGTTGGAGGCCACTCACGATACATCTTTTTTTTATCGTTAACCCAAACAATAAATTAGTACCGTATGATAAGTTCTTAACACAAATTATGGACGTATTTGGCACAGCTCCGCTCAAATTTTTTGTAACACCCTGAAAATGCCCAATTTAAAATTTAGTAATTAATTGGCTTTCTATATTAAAGTGCTCATAAATAATGTAGGAAAATAAAATTTTCGAATAATTAAAAGCAAATATAGAGTATAGAAACATTTTTGTTGCATTCATGCTGGTGCATTTATTCTTGTTTGTTGAATTCAAATTTGAATTTGAATCCAAATGAGTGTTTGAATAAAAGAAAAACCTTTTCTTTTTCTCTCTTTTTCCCTCTCTCTTTTCAGCCCAGCCAGCCCAGCAACCCTTCTTTCTCTTTCCGCAGTCCAGCCCAACTCCTTTTCGCGCGGCCCGATTCTTCTCCACCGCACGGCCCAGCAGTCGCGCGGCCCAGCTCAGCCGCAGCCCGCTCCGCCTTCCCTCTCTCCCCGCAGCAACTGACAGAGCGGCCCCACCCGTCAGCCTCTCTCTTCTCCGCAGCGCGCGCTCCTCTTTCCTCCGCAGTCGCTGACACCCGGGCCCACCTGTCATCGCCTACCTCCAGCCGTACGCCACCGGGACTCCACCGCCGCGCCGCGCCGCCGTGCTGCACCGGGGTTCTCCGGCTTGGCGCGCACGCTAAGGAGTCTCCGCCGCCCCTATTTAAGCCGCCGCCCTTGCTCGAGCCGTATCCCCATCAATCCGCGCTCAAACCCTAGCGCCGCCAAGCTTCCTCGTCGCCGCCGCCATCAATTCGTCGTCACGCCGCCGCCTAGCCGCCTAGGGTTAGTTCCAGAGCTTCGCCGCGAGGTGAGGAGGCTCTACAGCCCAAAACCCCTCTTTTTCTCCCTCTCCTCCGTGCGAACGAGCTCGCCGGAGTCCCTTCCCCGCCGCCGTGCGTCGCAAGCTGCCTCCACCGGCCAAACCTCGCTCCTAACCCCCAAATCGAATGCCCCTCTCTTCTCTCTCTCTCTAGGAGCCATCACGGCGAGAAACCGACCCCTGTAGCGCCTTCCCGAGCCGATTCCGGCGAGGTCGCCGCCGCGCGCCGCCGCGGGTCGTCTTCCCCGGCGAGCCGAGCGGTTGGATCTAATCTGAGCCCTTGATTTCGAATCTAACGGTTAGATCTAAAACCGATCTAAACCGAGCCGGTTTTTGTGAACCGCGGTTCGGTTCGGTCCACGGTTCGGCCAATGGTGACGTCAGCTGACGTCAGCAACCACCCGCGGCCGTGGCTTTTTTGCAAAAGAGCCCCTCTGTTTTTCAAAAATCAACCCGCGGTCCACCTCTATTCAAAAGTATTTACAACTAAGTCCTTTTTCTTTCGTTTTAGCCCCTGTCCTTTTGAAAAATCTTGCCCGCCGTCCTAGATGGCAGTTTTACACCGCAGACCTTGTGTTTTTATACAAAATTACGTTTTAGGTCCCTGGTTTCTTTCAAAAACACCCCTGGAAGCCTAAAATCTTTACCAGCAAGCCCCTAGAGCCGTTTTAAGCGTAGTTTCTCCGTTTTTACTCCGATTTGAGTGATTCTCGCGCTCACGTGTTCGTAGTGAAGCGTAGATCAATTCTAAAACCTTCTTTTCCTCTTTTGTTTATGTTTGGTGTACTGTTCTAATTAAATATCTTGTTTGCATGTATGTGTGGATGCTTGTGTGGTGATCGATGTGAATAGTTGCCGAGCCGTTCGAGTACGCCGACGATCCCGTTCCTGAAGAGCAGGTGCAGCAACAGTTCTCTGAGGAAGGCAAGTATAACACGGACCATCCTTGTTACCTATACACCATTTAATCACCCAAACTCATGTGCATGTGTCTAATATTGTTAACCCTAAGGATGTTCCTAGTCTTTACCTTATTCCTTGTTACCCGGGGTTTTATGCATTGTGGTTAGACTATGCTATGCGCTGCAACCAACCTTTATTTTTATGTTAATGTGGAAATAATGGTTCACCTCAATGATGATTAAAAGATGCTTTTTAGCAACATGGTTCGGGAAACTAGAGCATGTGATGTGTGCTTTGTTCTAGTGTCTCTATAAGGTTTGATCTAGGGAATTAGAGCATGTGCTTTGTGCTTTGTTCTAATGTCTCTCCATAAGGTCCGGTTCTTAAAGCGGCAACCCAGGAACCTGTTCGCCGCCGTTGGAACTATAATGGCTCTGGTCTTGGATAATTAGCTTGTACGTCTCTAGCTCGCCAGTGGTTACCGAAAGGCGTATGTGGGGTGCATGGGTGAGAGTATAGTTTGATCCATCGAGGACGGTTTTATCCGTTGGCTATGCCCCGTTAGGCAAAGTCCCGTGATGTAAGCGCCCGATGTACGGCAGCTTCACATGTTGCGATGAATGCGCTCTCGCTCTGGACGCCATTGACCCCCTCACGTTGCGCCCTGAGCGTACGTCAATCTCGATGCCTCGGGTTATGCTGCCTATGTTGAACCAAAACGGCTACTGTGCTTGTTAGGGTGTTTTGTGAAAGTCCTCGTAACATAAGTTCTTTTGGATTTATGTGACCGGCGGGTAAAGGGCGAAACCTCTGCAGAGTGTTGATCTATCATGATAGCCGTGCTCACGGATACGAGCGGCCTGGATCCTTTTTTATTTGAAGATGATAATAGTGGTTGATGTTGGTTTATTCTATAATCACTTATACCTTATTAATGGGTTTATACTTGGGATTCTACTTATTTGTAGTAAATTGGATGATAATAAAATGAAACAACTAAAAGTGCTAATGCAGTATAACCGTGTCAAGCCTTTTGTCCTTGCATAACCCGTGTTATACTTGTTAAGTAAGATGGTTTACTTACACTTGCAACAATTCAACAAAATCTCGGATGGGTAACAGATGGAGCAATGAATGATCAGTCGCTTGCTGAGTTTCCGGAGGATCTGCCGTACTTCTAAGCTGTGTTCAACCAGTCGGTGGTCCCTGTGGATTTGAGGCTCTACCTAGTTAAGACGTTTATTAGTATTAAGACTTCCGCTGTGTTATTTGTTTAAGACTATGTCTTGTGTTAAACTCTGATATAAACTATTTTATTCGAGCATTGTGTTCTCTGTAATTCAATATTTGTAATCTATATGTGTTCTGTGGACTTCCTGGACACACATATGGAAGCATTCGGATTTCTTGGAAATCTGGGTGTTACATTTTTCTTGCTAAACATGTCCAGCTCCAAAAACTCTAAATCTAAAAAAAGTATTGGTCTGTTTTCTCGGAAGCTCCCTAACCTAAACATAGAGTTGGAGGATTTTACCCAACATGGGCACATTAAACTATTTTCACGGAAACCTCTTGGTTATAAGCTGGAGCCCTACAAACGATCCTGGAGTTGGCGATTCTAAAGTTGTAAGTTCTGAATTTGGTGGCTTTGGGGTTGAAGTGCTACTAAACATGTGCTAATTAAGTATATGATAGTACTTCAACCCTGATATTTTCTATGCAATGCCATAACGACGTTTGTTTTTCAAAGTCGTGTATCGCCGCACCCGTGCAGATACATAGCCGGCGGCACCTCCATGCAGAGGAGAGGTCAGCCCTGTCGCAGTCACGCCATTGTATCTTCCTCCGGTGTACACCTTTTTTTCTCGCTGACAAGGTACTAGTAACACAGTGTCACAGTGCATCGGGATCTCAACCCTTTTCTTGTTACGGCCTAGGCCTAATACTAGGCAGCCAGCATCGAACCGGCATGCGTCACCGGCCTCGCCACGGGCCGCGCGGCGGCATCCGCCGGAGAATACAAGCAGAGCTAGCTAGCGTCGGATACGCCAGCACAGGTCGTACTCTGACAAAACCCTCTGGGAGTATCAAACAAAAGCAAGGCGAGGCGTCGTTTAGTGGGCTTAAATTTGATTTCCTGTCACAATCGCCACCCAACAACTTGCGTTGCGTCTAGTCCCGGCTGGCTGCAACGCTAGGCATATAAGTTAGTACTGGGCCAATGACAACAAATGCTTGCATTGGGTTTGAAATTCTGAATTCTGGGAAAGTGATCGCATTGAAAAATGGCTAGATGTGCGGATCCCGTCGCGAAGAACCGGCTCGAAGGTCAACGCATGCCCAGGCTGTCGGCTCCGGCAACGTCTGTCGTCTACAAATATAGGCCTCTGCTGCTTGGTTCTTTTCCCCCATGTGGCCATGTCCATTGCACCCGGCTGCTGCCACAAAAGTTGGAGCTTGGAATTGGAAGATACACTTCACGCTCGGAGATATCTCCGATCGCCGCAGGCCGGGAGATCTCCGGTCGCGAAGGGCATCTCAATCTGTGGTGACTCGTAGGTGTGTTTCGATTTCATGCCCGAATCCAACTGCTTCCTGTGTGTTTGTTTTGCTGCAGAGTAGTTTGCTCTCTGCCTTCTTTTTTTTTTTCCTACTTTTTGGTTCCTGCGGAAATTCCCCATGGGGCCTGTCTTATTGGGCGTGCTGATGCCAAATGACTTTCTTCTTTTGGAAAGGTGCTTTTGGGCACTTCTTCCTGCGATACGCCGGTTGTTAAGTATCTTGAAGAAACCAAAGCTGTGCTTCTGAGCTCGTTTGCATGGGGTGTGTCTCCTCGAAGCAGTTCAAACGTGCTCAAGGATACGAGGATCCCAATATCTTGGCAAAGGAGACTACTTGTAAGAATCTGGTTCCTTTTACAGCTCAACAAAGAAGGAACAGTCCTTTTTTGTTTTTTTTGCTGATGTTCGTACATGCTTCTTGTAGTTTCTGTGAATGAAGTGGAGGCCCTCCATGAGTTGTACAAGAAGATAAGCCAATCCATAATCAAAGATGGTCTAATTCATAAGGTAAAATCTGTCTTGCATTGTGCCCAAACTTTTCTGAAGATGATAAATTAGCCAGGTGATTCTGAAGCTTCAAAAATTTTCAAAAAATAAATTCTTCAACAGGAGGAGTTCCAGCTTGCCCTCTTCAGGAACAGCAATAAGAAGAACCTTTTCGCCGATCGCGTCAGTTCCTAATTCATGCTTCTCCATGTAGCAGTTTTTATCTTGCTCGGTTTAGCTCTGGAAGTACAATGAGTATAGTTCAGAACTTCAGATGTGCCCATGGACATTGACCTGCTAACAATAAGAATGCTATCTTCTTACGAAAGCATTTCTAGAAATATCAGCCTACTGAACTGCAGACTCTGTTCATATAACTTCGTTCTATTGGTCTACATATATGCAGATATTTGATCTGTTCGATCTGAAGCGTAATGGAGTGATTGAATTCGGCGAGTTTGTTCGGTCCCTCAACATTTTCCACCCAGATACACCAATGGCGGAAAAGATCGCTTGTAAGAATCTCATATCCCTTTCCAGCCCCCCTCCCTCGTCCTAATTACTGCACGAGAGCTGCATAATCAGTGTTACTTCGTTGTAGAGCTATAGTTTCAGGATGAAAATCGAGTAAAGTTAAATCAGCAGTACTGCAGATTATTTTTCTCTCTTTCTATCTCAGCAGAAGTGTACAGCAAAGCACCGCTACTGACAGTTACACAGCTTTAGATGATATAGGCAAATATGAAGCGAAGATCATTTAGTTTGTAAAATAGGCACTCATCTTGAATTTAAGTTATGATAGTTATTAGCAATTATCTAAAAAAAGTTATGAACATCATTTTGTTATATGTATCCAAAGTAGCATATCATGCTCATATGACCTGACATCTCATGGAATTCCTCCTTGCAGTTGCATTTCGGCTATATGATCTGAGAGGAACTGGATTCATTGAACGCGAAGAGGTGTGCAACTTTAATATTTTTTCAATCATTTAGTATGCTTTTTCATAGTTCCCTCCTAGGAAGAGAATACTTGTACAAAGTGCAAATTAGCACATTTTAGTTGCCATACACTGCAATTGATACCTTACTGTTGTAACTCTGAAACTGAAATCCTAGGTTAACTGAGACTTCTCTTTGTGCATCCATGCAGTTGAAGGAAATGGTGCTTGCCATTCTGAATGAATCAGAACTTGTTCTTTCTGATGATGCTGTCGAACAAATTGTGGACCAGGTACAGTGCATCGAGATAAACCGTTACTTTCAGCTCATCCCATCGACTTGCTTGGTCCACCTATGTTGACCACTGAGCTTAACATGTATTGTGACACATTTGTTTGATCTAAATTGGCCTCAAATAGTCAAACCTGGCCTTTTTGCTGGCATAGCCTAGTGCCTGGTAGCCTCTAGTCCCAATTCATTTAACAAAAAGTGCCATTTGTTTCATTTTGAGCTCAATTCTTGTGCAATAAACATCCACATCACATGGAAATATGCTTGCTAACTCAAGGTTTGGCAGACTTTCAAGCAAGCAGACTTGAATGGTGACGGAAAGATAGATTCTGAAGAATGGAAGGCGTTTGCGAGTAAAAACCCTGGTTTGCTGAAAAACATGACGCTTCCATATCTAAAGTAAGTCTACCTAGTGCATTTTCATCTTGTAGTAATGCATAATGTTTGCCAGAGAAACTTCATGCTGACATTCTATTATTTTCAATCAATACGACTTACAACAACTCCAGCATACCCTGGCCATTATCCTATTTTTGGAGGGAGGAAATAAAAAACCACACTCCAGCAGACCCTTTACTAGGGTCCCCATTTTAGAGAGGCCGCCAAGTCCCTTCCTGCACCCTCTATTCCTTGGGGGACTCTAGGGAGGTCCCATCCATTAAAAGTACAGATTGAGATTTAGAGGTCACTGTTGGAGTTGAGGTTAAAAAATTAGTCCTAAAAAGTAAACAAAAAAAGTAGAAAGTAGAGGGTCTGATTTGAAGACCAATGCTGGAGATGCTCACATCTATCTAGTAACAAAGTCTGACAGTTGTAATGCATTGTGCGCCACCTATGTAGGGACATAACCATGGCGTTTCCCAGCTTTGTTCTGAACTCCGGAGCTAGTGATGAAGAGTTGTAGCACTCAGTTCAGGTGGCTCAAAGTTTTAGACATACAGCTGCAGCAACCTCCTGAATTGCAGGCACAGATCTGTGATTTACTGATTGGAAGGGTGAGATTAGGAGTACTCTTGCAACAAAGAGCCCCGCGTTAAAGGACAGCACGTAAATTAGGATTGGAACAAACCACAATGTGTTTAGACTTGTAACAAGGTGGCTCACTCATGAGCAGCTCTCCTGGTTTTTTCACAAAAAAAAGCAGGTGGTTCACTTGAGATCATGGTTACAAGGGGCAGAATAGTGTCAGGTCTTCCTACTTTTGCTTTTGCTTATCCCAGGGCTGTTGCGTTCTTTGTGGCTGATTACTAGCTTATGTTGCAGCACAAGCTTGTAACGACCCGTAAAGACTGGACTGTGGACTCTCACAGAAAACTTGTGTTGCAGAATAGTAGCAACTGCAGTGGACTACAGTTTTTGTCATAATGTACTCAGAAACAAGATTTCAGGTAAAAGAACTCAACAAGCTGTACAACCAATCTGAAATTAATCATGATATTTTTGCACATATAGGTATCAGCACATGTTATGTTTTGACCATATATCATGCACATTGCAGTTACATATGAAAAAAATGAATTCGTACTTACATGTGCCTGAGCTATCTAAATCTAATAAGTCTATCTTTATATATCTTTGTAATTCACAGTTCTAACACATAAACAGTTTTGTGTGCCACCTCATTCAGATTCATAATTCTAAACATTTATAACCTGTCTTAAGTAGCTTCATATTGGTTCTACAGCTTCAGTTTTACCATATGTTGTAAGTCCAAAGGATAGCACATCTTAGTGTGCTGACCGGACCACACATTATCTGCTAGGATGTGGTTGACAGCATCTGTAGGGTGGAATTCATCCCACCAGACATGGCTTGATGCATCGCTGCACGCCATCTGAGGTAGAACACACATGAGCAAACCTCCATACTTGCCCAGCCCACAGCAAGCATCAGTGGTGGTGACGAAACCTGAATGTTTCAGTACCTTAATCAGTTGTGACTTGTGAGTGCTTCCCTAAGAACAGGAACTAATCCAAACTTACTAATAATTCATGTGCTCACCATAACGTTCACGGTTGTTCAATATGTCAACAGACCCTTCAAAAGTATCGCAATAGCTGATCATAGAATCTGGGTGCTGGCTGTTGAACTCACCGGACATGTGTCTCAACGCATAATTGAACTCGATTACAACATTGTTGATATAATCGATGCATTCCCCACTTTGGCTGCCATACTCCTCTAGAAAATGAGGTGCACAACCAACAGGAGGTAGGCCCATCAGTATAACCTTGCGGACATTGATGTTGTACAAATTCTGTATAAACCATCAATGTCAGAAGAGAACAGGGGACATACAGCTTCATTACAGTTAGTGCTGGAGGTATATAAACTTGGCTGGAACATTTGGAAAGAGAGGAATATGCGATTATTTGAAGGTTGGAGCAGCCAGCACAGGTGGTGGCAATGATCAAGCAGGAGATTTCTTTCATGGACAGCTCGTGGAAGTCCAGTAAAATATTTAGTTTAATGGATTGCCCATTTAGAGTTTATGGGCCTATCTTTTACTATGTAATAGAAACTTTGTAAGACTGCTTTCCTCCTCTTAAATGATATGGCAGTGCTCCTCACTAACTTTTTTAAAAAGAGGTATTATAAAGGTAAGAAAAAATAAATCAATTTTCTGCCCTTTGTATCAGTATATGCATTTCAACTTGACACAAAATACAACAACTTCAGGGCATTTGCATCTTCAATCAACAAGCATGATATGTTCTCCTTAGGACTCGTCCATGGGATAAAATTATGCATAAATATTGAAGGGGTATATGAATATGGACTTAGAATCATGATGTATCGTAGTCAGGCCATTAACAGAAGGATGGATATGGAAGCTGACCCACTAGTCAAGACTGAACTACAGTGGACTTGGGCTCAAAATATGGAGGGAGGCATGCAGTGCAAAGTACAAATCACTTCAGAAATATAAGTGGGAGTATTAATGATTCAAGCATACGTTCAGCCAAGGCATAATCAATATCAATTAAAGTTAATTAGTCCCTAGTTAACTCAAAATAATCAATATCAAGTAGGGAAGTATGCAGTGAAAGTACGTTCAGCCAAGGCATAATCAATATCAATTAGAGTTAATTAGTCCCTAGTTAACTCAAAATAATCAATATCAATTAGGGAAGTATGCAGTGCAAAGTACAAAACACTTCAGAAACACAAGTGGGTGTATTAATGAATTAAACATACGTTCAGCCAAGGCATAACCAATATCAGTTAGAGTTAATTAGTCCCTAGTTAACTCAAAATAAATTATTTCAACCAATTGAACTTAATCCGTTTACTGGGTTCAAACTTCAAGGTTTAAATTTCAGAACTGCAATCGATAAAAGGTGATTGTAGGCGTAGCCCCTTAAATCATGGGATTAATTATGCTGATTGCAAGTGAAAATAGCTCAGGCATAAAGATCTATCACAATTCACAACATGAACTAATCCGTACGAAAACAAGAAGCTTACTTTAATTTCCTGTCTCATTGTACTGACAAGGAGCTGGTTGAACTCCCAAGGGAGGTAACGCATCTGGACACCCGACACATTGCGCAGGTAGTAGTGGATGAAGTCGTTGCTTCCGATGGACACAAAGAATACCGACCTCTGGAAGAGGTTGGCTGCCGCCGCCTCCCCGAGAGCCAGCGATAGCTGCTCGTACGTGTCCTCGACCTGCTGCACCTGCTGGGTCAGCGACACATGCATTCCCTGCAGAACAACTTAAGACCACAATCAGTATCGATCACTGAGGCACTGACTAAATCAAGCACCACAGGTTTGAAGAGAACAAATCACAAAGCAACAACAACAAAATCATGACAATGCAATGCTTCCCGCCAAATTTAAGCTTATACCAGATCAGAGCCGCTGCTGGAGATGATGCCGGCTGCCGCGGATGCATAGTTGACGCCTTGGATCATCCCATCAATTTGAGCGACGCCTACACCAGCGGCGCCAGCACGCATGTTCTGTTCAAGGTAGGGAGGCACGAAGGGAAGGCCCAACCGCTCCGCTGCGCAAAGAAATATGCAAGGCCTTTGATCATCGGCTAATCGCATCAATAATTGTTCTGAAACCAACAAATGAAAAAGACCGCGGAGCCTGAGAGCGATTATTATTACCGAGGTAGTCGACGGGGATGCGGCCGTTGGAGAAACGCCCCGTGGGGCGGTGCGTGTCGAAGTCCCGGCCGTAGGGCTCGCGGTCGGCGCGGGCGAGCGTGCCGAGGTAGTTGTTGGTGCCGACGTCCGCCGTGGAGTCGCCGATGACGAAGAGCGCCGGGACCAGCGGCGTGGGCCGCGGGGGCGGGGGCGGAGAGGAAGGCGAGGCCGTGGCGGCGGCGGAACAGCGGCGGGCACCGGAGAGGAACAGGAAGAGGAGGGCGAGAAGAGGCGCCATTTCCCGCGCGCGCTGGCGAGTTGGCGCGCTCGTCCGGCAGAAATGGTGGGCTCGGTCCGTTAGTTTGGGCCGGTTTGGCATGCCGGGCCGGTTGGTTGGGTAGGATCTAGTTAGGGCTTCTTCTTTTTTTATTGCTATTATAAGAGATGATCTAAGTTAGGGATTATATTAGAATTAAATGATGGTAGAAGAGAAGCGCAGAAGTGACCAAGATGAGAGGAATATATTTAGGCATGTTTTGTTCATGCTCACGTATTGCAACACATCTTCTTTTCTAAATTAGTGTAACTTACCAACAACTTATTGAACACAACATACACAAGGTTTCATGAAGGTATTCATATATTACATGTGGGGCACATAGTATAGTACAGTAGGTAACAAAAGTGTGGCATAACAGAGCTCTTCTATGATTAGTTGAGTTTATATAGGTCTCATCATGTAAACTTGCCCGCTTAACCCCTTAGCCAAATTTAGGCTCAATTTATTTCCCCGGACTATTTTATTTGGTTCAATTTACCTGCTTTTTATTTCTTTACGTACAAGTTACTAAGTTTTAGTTTTAGACTAGTATCATGCCCATACGTTGCTACGGGCATATACTTTAGTGACACAAGAAAACATGCATGGTATGGTAAATGGAGAAAGACACAATCAATCAACCATGAATAAACCTATACAATCCATGTTGCTTGTTCATTTCATGGAGCATACCAAACATTGCGATGGCATTTCAACATACTAACAACATGAGTATAAAAAAATAATGGGAAAATTCATGGGAACTAAATTATTGCACCAGAATAGCAAAGGCCTTCCTACCAGAATTACCAAAGAATCCGAAAAACTATAGAGCTCTAAGACTAAGAGGCTAGAGAAAAATGAGTCAACACATACTTGTTTGCATTGATATTTTCATCTCAGTAATATCTACCCATACATGTTTTGGAGAACATATATCAATTAATAACCAGCAAGAAATAAGATGTAGGGAGCCGCCATCGAACTGCAGCTTAGTCCACTCAGTCACCTAAAATGGAACCAGATTGACAATACAGAAGGACAAGTTGGTGAAAGTTTATTATCATATAGAAATTTGAGTGACAACCTAGGTAAGACGCGCTCCTTGCGAAGCCGAGGCGAATGACGTTGGCACGATAGCTACTAGATTGGCATGGCAAAGGCAGGAGAGCTCATCTCTTTTTCTTGGAGCAGGGCTAATGAAGTCGCCCACTCACCGGCATCTTGAGCTGCTGAGCTGTGGAGTGATGGGGCCCAACATCATTAGTGTCTTTTTTTTCCTTGCAACATCAGCGTGAGCCAATGAGCATGGCAGGAGGGCTCGTACAACAGCTAGTGCTAGTGAGCGGCGAGTCGCTCGTATCCTTCTCGCTCTCTCCTCTTCTCTCTCAGCCAGCGATGCTTTTTTCTTACATGTACTACGAGTCGCCCGTCTAATCAGCTCTATTATACTTGCTCTTAGCTCGAGACCTTGAGCGGCTTCTGCTAGTGCTATATGCCTAGTAAGACCAATAATGTAATAAGTCAAATGTTGAAACTTTTAGAACGCGGGCTATGTTCAGATTCCCAACTATTCACTATTCATTCTAACTTTTCATTGTTCATTCCAACTTTTCACTATTCCTCCCTCACAAAATATGTTTCCCAGCGAATGCTACAATGTTTTTCTGATGCTACAGTGTTTTTTCCTACAATCTATACACACCCTCAAGGTCAATAAGTAGAATAAAAAGAATACCTAGATAATTACTTTTAATTTATTAAAATAACTTAGCGTAGTTTGGATATGAATTTTCAGTTGAGCCCACATGGTTTTACACGATTCATATACAATGAGGTGCATTCCTTTTGCATTCACAACTCATAATGATTGAAGATGTATAAGCTTTATTATTTTTAATCTTAAACAAGTCCTCCATGGCACACATATTAGGTGCAGTTACTAAATGTACAGTTGTGTCGTTGACTTGTGGGCCATGCACCATGGGGCCTGCGTGTCAGCCACATAACTTCACGTAAAGTGATTCTACAACCTTGGACCTTGCAGGTCCTCCATGACAAGAAAGAATGAACGAATCCCAAATTGTCATACATAAGAAATCATGTACTCCCAAATTTTCTTATCCGAGCCAAAGGAAAATGAAATTCTCTGTTATCCTTGCGAAACCAGATAGGATTGGGGTCGGAGACGGACGGAGTCAACCACAACCAACAGCACCAAAAAAAAAAAAAAGAAAAGAAAAAAGAAAACTAATCCGCTGAATCGTAAAACTGAGCAAAATAATCGCAACAAACCTCCAAAATCCCTCCTTGGAACAATCAACAAACAAAGCCCAAGGCAAACCCACTCGCTCATCCCCTTCCTAGAGCGGCGGCTTTCGATCTCTTCCCTTCCATTCCATCCCATCCCATCCCTTCCCCCGCCGGCCGCTCCGGGCCCCTCCCCCGCCGGAAAGATCCCGGCTATCTTGGGTTTCCGGCGAGGGGTAGGCTCCGAGAAGCAGGAAGGGCCTCCCCGGCGGCGGCCCCTCGGTCGATGCGATCGGTCGACGCGGCGGGGGCGGAGAGGTCGTCGGATCAGCACAACTGCAAGAAGCCGCGTCTGGGGACCGACGACGAGATGCCGGTCGCGGACGCCCTGGCGCCCGGCGGAAGCGGCGGCGGCGGGGGCGTCGAGTCTGCGGCGGCGGGCGCCGACTGCTCCGGTATGACGGTGGAGGAGATCGTGCAGCACCCGCTGCCGGGCTACGGGGCGCCCGTGGCGCTCAGCTTCTGCCCCGACGACCGCCGGGTGGCCTACCTCTACAGCCCCGACGGCACGCTCCACCGCAAGGTGTACACCTTCGACACCGCGCAGCGCCGCCAGGAGCTGCTCTTCGGCCCGCCCGATGGCGGCGGGCTTGAGGAGGGCAACCTCTCCGCCGAGGAGAGGCTGCGGCGCGAGCGAGCGCGGGAGCGGGGTCTCGGGGTCACGCGCTACGAGTGGCGCGCCGCCCACTCTGGCGGCCACTCTTTTCGCACAGGCATTGTGGTACCCCTGCCGTCCGGGGTAAGTGGATTCTTCAGAAGCTCGATTTCAACTAACTGTATACCATGTGCGAAATGTGCCCGTAGGTTCAACTCAATTCCAGAATAAATCAGTTGGAATGCAATAGCTTTTTCTTTGGAGTTCCAGGAACGAAACACCCCAGCCAGTATGCATTGCAACAGTATACAAACATTACAGTTATAGGATATAACGCAATAGCTTCATCTCTTGCATCTGACTATTAGAACTTTATGTCATTTGTTTCTAAAAGGAAATTGCATTTTATTGCCTGTACTGTACTAGTTCAGAGAAGGGATTATGACGTGGCAAATTGTTTATGAAGATGATAGTTTGAATTGTCATTACAAAGCACACTTGGATGGTTTAATAAACAGGATTATAACCCTTTTTTGTGTGAATGTAAATATAATGAAGGGTTGCAATGGTTTAGTTGAGCTGGTATATATTAGAGTATATTTGGTAGTTTAGGTATTCTTGTCATTGACTGCCATATATATGAGGGCCGTGGGGCTGCCTTACAAATGGTCATCGAGAAGATGGGACGGTGCCCACAGTGACGTCCTAGGAACACGGGAACATTTTCGTCTCCGCCTTGAAAAAAACCATCTCCAAGCATCGTACCACGTTCCCGGTTCCCTTTTTTTTATTACTTCGTTCTGGGAACTTGGTGACTAAGGGCTTACCCCCCCGCCTCCCCACCCCAAATCTTTGTACTCTTATATATACCGACCAAGGCCTCATGCAATACACCACGGAATATACACAACCTATATTATAACCACATGACATCACTGAGTTTAGGTCTAGATCCTAGGCCACACCCCTACCTTTTTCCGCTGCGGCTGCGACTGTCGTGGAGGCCTTCTTTGCTGGTCTCTCCGACAATGTCACTTGGTTGTGTGCTCTTTCTTCCATGTCCGGTATTGGCAACACCGGTGTGCCATCATCCCTGATGCGTCGGGCTTGGCAAACTCAGGAATGAATCGCTCGATGGCCTGACTGCATCAACTTCGGCATGGACCCTCTACGATTGCTTCAGCACATCGCCATCTTGTCTTCGGCATCTTCTCCGTACGCCACCATCATGGCGCCTCCTCGTGCGCCCGCGACGTCATGTGCGTCTACCTCGTCTTCGGCAACCTCGATTGGTCCACTTAGACCATGACTACTCTATGTTCGACAACCTAGACGATGGCTACTTGCCACGGCTACCTCGACATCGGCACAAAGGGCTATCATCCGCATGAGTTACTTGTCAGTTTTCTCTCCAGTCGCAGCATTTGCACCGCACGTTCTGCTGCGGGGAATGTCAGTCCATCAGCTCCCCCCACCGTCTGCGGTTCTCCACTGTGACTGCAGGGGAGTATTAGAGTATATTTGGTACTTTAGATATTCATGTCATAGGTTGCCATATGTATACGGGGATTGTCCTTACCAAACAAGTCTCTGTGCTCTTATATATACTGGCCGATGCCTCAATACATTACAAAATATACACAGTCTATTCTCCCTACGGTATATCTGGTCCTAGGGTGCCTAGGATTGCCAATTGACCCATGGGAGCATGTACCTTGTGCACTGGCCATATTTATGGGCGTGGGTTTAATTAGGAAGGGACGAAATGGCATAGTTTGTTACCTTTTTTAGGACATAGTAACACAATTCAAGCCCTTTGAATATTTACATGTCATTTTAAACTTGATTTTTTTTAATCGATTCAAAATTGCAACCAAGGGCAGGGGCATATGTATGACTAACACTCTGTGCATCCCAGCGTGGTCAATTCTTAGATGATTTGGTTTGGTCTGATAGATTTGGGATTGATTGCCCAAAACTGAGTTAAGAGGGTTTAACTTATTTCATTTTACCTATTTCAGTGCCCTTTCTTTAGTTAGGCCTTTTTTCTGGGGCGCCCATGTTACTAGATCAATAAATTCAGTTCTATAAATAGCCTAGAGTAAGTTTTACCAGTGATCTTTAGACTAGTCTTGAGTTCTCATCCCGGTCCCGGTTCTCTCAAATTGCACATACCAGTCCTTAAAACTTGTCCCGCACTCTCATTTTGGTCCTGATGCTCTCAAAATGCACAAATTAGTTCTTAAACCCGCCGCACGCTCTCATTCCAGTCCCTCAACTTGTTTTTTGAAATTCCATATATTTCCAAGCTGTCTTTATTCATTTGAAAAACAAAATTTATTTATAAAAAAGGTTTTTTGAATTGTTTCAAACTTTTTAGTATTTGAAAAACCATATTCAAATCCCACTCAAAATTTATCCAAACTTATGGAGAAATCATCACAAACAAATGGGTGACTAGGAATCTTGGATACGTCAGTTGGTATTTTCAGAGTTATTATTTAATAATGATTTTTATTTTAGAGACTAATCGAATGTGGAACACATTTAACCTTTGCTCAGAATTCTGAGAAAATCACAAAAATAATTTTACTATAGGTAATTTAGATATGTTACTATTTTACACCCGGATCGTGATGATTCTCAATGAATGTTGGATTAACTTTTAGTGAAATTTGAACTTGGATTGAAACCCTAAAATTTCAGGACAATTTACAGTGTTTGTATAAATAAATGCATTTTAGAAGAATATGGACCTAGGTGAGAGCGTGGAACATGTTTAAGGACTGACATGTGCATTTTGAGAGTACCGGGACCGGGATGAGACCTCGGGACAAGTTTAGGGACCGCCAGTGAAATTCACTCAATAGCCTACCTTCATAATTTTTGGTGCCACTCATGTATGCTGATAGTAATTATAATATATATTATGAGAATAAAATTGAAATATGTGTGACTTGTTTGTTTTTGCCTGTGGTTTGTTTCTGAAAATCTCTGTACATCTTCAGTTACACTGTATTGCATCAAAGATATGTGACTGTACTCTCTCTTTTTTCAATAGGTTTATTTCCAGGATTTATCTGGCTCGGAACCAGTCCTGAAGCTTCAAAGTTCTCCCACATCCCCAATAATTGATCCTCTTCTATCTCCAAACGGAAGTATGATTGCATATGTTAAGGATGACGAGTTGCATGCACTGGGTTTCTCTAATGGAGAAACTAAGCAGTTAAGTTTTGGTGCAAGAGAAAGTCGGAAGGTATCCCCTCCATTTGTATATTTTTAATAGAACAATATTAGTTGATGTTGTTATAAATATTATTCAGAGTTAGCCATTTTTGCCAAGAAAAATCGTCTTGACTTATTAGAAGCTTTTGAATTCCTCATTTTTGGCAAGCAAATGTTACTGTGCTTCAAATTGTAAGCTTATTTTGACATTTATTATAACATATTATGTGTTCTAGTTCAAATGCATCGTGTCAATCTCTGGGTAGTATTTTGGAAGTAAACCATCAAACCACTGTAGTACTGTTATTGACTACCAAGTGTCTATACAACCCTGTTTAATCTTTAGTTAGCCGCCAATGAGCTTTTTCTGGATCCACAGATCTTGAATGGTAGTGGTTATTGTTAGTAAGTTTTAGCTTTCCTTCCACAGGGAAGCTAAGGTAGTGGTCATGGCTTGTGGTGCTTAGATGCTCTTGTGAAGTTTTACATGTTTGCACCAGCTTTCAAGCGTATTCTTGGAATTTAGGAGCTGCCATGAAGTTACTGGATATGATAAGCTGCTTAATAGGCCTATATCCTCTGCCAAAAAAAATAGGCCTATATCATCCTCCCTCAATTATTCTTTTTTCTTTATTGAACTTAGCTATCTTATTTAACATGCATGTTCCTATAATAACAGTTAAAACAATAGCTAGTTGTTCATTAAGTTATTGTTGATAAACTGATAATTGAGGAAAAAAACTATATTTATATTCTTATTCTTGCTACTTTTCTTTTTCTTTTTCGGGAGAGCTTGTTCTTGCTACTTTAGAACCTGACATTTGTGTTTATTTCTTCTTTTCAGATCCACGGCCTTGCCGAGTATATTGCACAGGTGCTCATGATGATCCATCAGCGTTGGTATGAAATTGTTTTGACTGGTGCTAGCTTATATTTTTATTTTTGTCATTTCAGGAAGAGATGGAAAGGAAGATGGGATTCTGGTGGTCTCCTGATAGCAAGCACATTGCATTTACTGAAGTGGATTCAACTGAGATTCCACTGTATAGAATTATGCATCAGGGTAAAAATTCTGTTGGTCCAGATGCTCAAGAAGACCATGCATACCCCTTTGCTGGAGCAGCTAATGTTAAAGTTCGACTTGGTGTTGTTTGTTCCCATGGAGGTGAAGTAACTTGGATGGATCTCCTTTGTGGAGATCCAAATGGTCCCCACAGTGATGAAGAATATCTAGCTAGAGTCAACTGGATGCATAATAATGCCCTTGCTGTTCAAGTTCTTAACAGATCTCACACAAAACTTAAATTACTTAAGTTTGATATTACTACCGGTAAAAGGGAAGTCTTACTAGAAGAGCATCATGATGTATGGATCACATTGCATGATTGTTTCACCCCACTAGACAAAGGGGTGAATAGTAAACATCCAGGTGGCTTTATTTGGGCCAGTGAAAAGACAGGATTCAGGCACTTGTATGTTCATGACAAGAATGGTGTGTGCTTAGGACCCATCACACAAGGTGCTTGGATGGTTGAGCAAATTGCTGCTGTCAATGAGAGTAACGGACTTATATATTTCATTGGCACACTGGATGGACCATTGGAGACAAATCTGTACCAAACTAATCTCTTTCCAGATTGGAACCTTCCTTTGCAATCCCCTAAAAGGTTGACTCATGGAACTGGCCGACATTCAGTAATTCTCGATCATCAGTTACTGAGATTCATTGATGTGTACGACTCAATAAAATCTCCACCCGTGATCTTACTATGCTCTATGCTTGATGGAAGTGTAATTATGCCCCTGTTTGAGCAGCCATCGACAGTCCCGTCACTTAAAAAGTTCCAGCAGCTGTCTCCGGAGATAGTTGAAATAACAGCCAAGGATGGGACCACATTATATGGCTCTCTATACCTTCCTGACGAGAGAAAACATGGGCTACCTCCCTACAAAACATTGATTTATGTTTATGGTGGCCCTGGTGTCCAGCTTGTTAGTGATACATGGATGAGTACAGTTGACATGAGAGCTCAATACTTGCGAAGTAAGGGTATATTAGTCTGGAAGGTAAATATTCTCTTAATGCTTTTTTGGGGATTGAGGGTCATTTTTGTCTGGCAGATAGTGTGTTATATTTTTATCTAGAAGTTCTATAAGAATTGCGTGACAATTACTAATAAGAGCCAAGTGCCGTTCCCAAGCAAATTGTCATCTGTCATGATCAATTGAGTTGATAAATGCCATCAATCTTGATTTTGTACATGTCTTAGAGCTTGTCTTGACTAATCAGCGTGAGTTCCATTGAGTTGATAAAATTTGAATTCACGGTACACTATATTGCGAGATGCATGCTAAGTGTAGGCTGAATGTTCAGTTTTCTATCATAGTTTAAGGTACAATATTTGCATTGAATAGGTGCAGGTGCCTTTATGTTAAGAAAACATATTCTCAGCTGGCTAGCAACAGAGATGATTAAGGTACAATATTTGCATTGAATAGGTGCAGGTGCCTTTGCATTGAATCTGTACATGGCAAAACTTTGGCAGTTATGCTGTTTAAACAAACTAAGTGTTCACAGCAGTAGAGCAACCTTAGTCATTTGCATCTTGCAAATTTTTGGTACATGTTGCATGAGTTCTGTCATAGTGTCATTTATTTGGATTTATGCTGAGTTCATTACAATAATTTTTTAATGCTTCATGGCTGACAATGTTTCCTGCAGATGGACAATCGAGGATCGGCAAGGCGAGGACTGCATTTTGAGGGGCAATTGAAGTACAACATTGGTCGTGTTGATGCCGAAGATCAACTAGAAGGAGCCGAGTGGTTAATAAAGAAAGGCCTTGCAAGACCTGGCCATATTGGTATATATGGCTGGAGCTATGGCGGGTTTCTCTCAGCAATGTGCCTGGCAAGGTTTCCAGACACTTTCTGCTGTGCGGTGTCTGGTGCTCCAGTGACTGCATGGGACGGTTATGACACCTTTTACACCGAGAAGTTCATGGGCCTCCCCTCTGAGCATCCCGATGCCTACGAGTACGGATCGATCATGCACCACACGAAGAACCTGAGGGGGAAGCTGCTTCTCATCCACGGGATGATCGATGAGAATGTGCACTTCAGGCACACAGCGAGGCTCATCAACTCGCTGATGGCAGAGGGCAAGCCGTACGAGATCCTCCTCTTCCCTGACGAGAGGCACATGCCGCGTCGGCTCAGTGACCGGATTTACATGGAGGAGCGGATCTGGGATTTTGTAGAGAGGAGCCTCTGAAGAGGCGCATGTATAAATTTGCTCCCCGCCGTGGGGGCTGTGATTGTGATGTTCTTGGCACATGCATTCGACTCCGTTTCCTTTCATTCCCACCTGTACTTATACCACAGGCGCAGTTTTCATTCTTTTATCTGTCTTGGATGGTTGGCAGTTGCTTGGCTGCGTTTATACAGGGATCGAAATAACCAGGACTTGCTGTGCTGTGGTATCTTTGGTGAGGTTTATCTAGTCTGGTATAGTTAGTTTTTCTTTAGCAAACAAAAGAAGGAAAATATGTGATATGCATTCCTATCCATTTTTATTCAATATATAAATCGTGATTTCAATGCATAATATATCTGTCGTTTTTCGTCTGATTTGCCGTCATGCTTTGCTTATGAAATCACTATACGTGCACATGGTGCTGGAGCGGATGCGGACATTGCAGATCTCAGCTTCGCTGTCCATGGCAACAACATGAATCGACCTTCATTCTCTACAAACAATTCAGGCTTCACAAGTTCTTGCGTTGTCCAATGCTCGTCCTATACGGTCGTGGTGTCGCACTCGAATTTTGCACGATGCCCGCAATCACATTCGCATCCGAGGGAGTTGATTAACCAAATGACGTGGCTCGTTTCCTTGGCCGCCAAGGCGCCAACTATATAGGAGTCAAAATTTTAAAACCCACCGCCAAAGCCCACGTCGGTGCTGGTGTCCACTCCATATATCAACCTCCCCCTTGAACTCCGCCACTCCCAAACGCACCGCCGCCGCCGGCAAGCGGACGACGTACACGATCCGATCCGATCCGATCCGATCCGATCCGGAGCCAGCTCGCCCGCCGGTCCCCATTCTCCTCTCTCTTTTCTTTCGATTCTGGCGATCCGTGGATCGGTCGGATCGGACTGGCGACGCCATTTGCGGCGGGCGTGTCGCAGGCCCCGGTCGGAAGCGGAAACCCGTGCCGTGGCGTGCTAGGATCGGAGGCGGATTCCGGAGGGGTTTCCGCTCCTGTTCGATCGATCGATCGCTCGGCTATATCATCAACCCCCTGGTAACGAACTCCTCTCCAATGCAGCCTTGTTTTCATTTGTTTTTTCTTCTTCTTTCGATTTATTGTTATTAATTTCACAAAGATATACACCTGTTGTGTATTAGTGCCCGTAGTTGTAGCTTTGTGAAATTAGTTTTCTGTTTTTTTTAAAAAAAAATTGTTAGTTCGAACTTCCAACCGCGTTGTCGTCGCAATTTTTCTTTCCCTCTCTCGGGGATATGCAGATGCGTCGTGACATTATTGGGGCGTCGGCACCAGCGGAAGGATCCACGGCGCCTTCATCTAATCCCACCGGTTTCGGTAAGGATCGCTCATCATGTTTTAATTTTCGTGGCTTTGTGATCAAATTATCACTTCTCCTGTGAATCCAGTAATATAGCTGACTTCTGTTTTGTTTGGATCCTGTGCAGGAATAAATAATTCGATTTCAATTGAGGGCGAGATGGGATTATAGGCGCGGGCACGGGCGTGTAGCGGTGGCCTCCCTAGGGTTCCCTTGCTGACAGAAGGAAACCCTAGGGATTGTTCTTTTTCTGTCCCTGCATCCATGTTCTGCAGCAGCAAACATAGTGTAAACAGCTCGGCTCTCGGTTCTGCTGGTGTTTCACTGTTAGCGCTTTGCGCCTTCCCGGCGGGAGGAATCAGTAAAGAAGAAGAAGATGTCGTCGGCCGGGGTCGCGACGCTCAGCCCCCTCGAGGATCAGCTTGCTCTTGTGCCACAATGTCTGTATGGACCGGCACAGCCACTGGATTCGATTCTCATCTTCCTCGCTGTGCCGGGCATGCCTATGGTGCCCATGCGTGTTCTGGATTCGGAGTCTGTCGCCTCTGTCAAGCTCCGGATCCAGCGGTTCAAGGGGTTTGTCGTGACAAAGCAAAGGCTTGTGTTTGGCGGGCATGAGCTTACACGCAACAGCTCCCGTGTCAAGGACTATGGGCTTGCTGATGGCAATGTTCTTCACCTAGTTGTCCGGTTGGCTGATATCTGTACGATAGCAATCGAGACTGCCAATGGGAAGAAGTTTAAGTTCCAGGTGGAGGGTGGCCGCAAAGTTGGATACCTCAAGAACAAGATCGCTACTGAAACCGGGGAGCAAGTCGAGAGCCTGAGTGACCACAGGCTTGTACTTCATGGCAAGGAGCTCAAGGATAATCAGTTGATTACTGATATTGCCAAGGACAATGCAGTGGTTCACGTATTTGTCCGCGAGCCAGCAAAGGTGCGAACACAGACGTTTGATACCGAAACTGTGGTTACAGTTGTTACCCCCGAAGATGAAGGAAACATCCATATATCTGCCTTGAACCGTACAGAACAAGCAAATCATGGACATGCTCCAGTTGAACCAATTGTCGTCAATAAAATGTGAAGCTTTCTCCTGCTATTATGGAAATGATTGGCACAACGATTTCTGGTCTGGAAAAAGGATACCTTCCTGTTATGTCTGCAGAAGGTTCAGGAGGAGTCTATTTTATGAAGGATCAGTCTGGTGAAAGCAACGTTGCAGTGTTCAAGCCTATAGATGAGGAACCGATGGCAGAGAACAACCCCAGGGGGCTTCCTTTGTCAGTTGATGGAGAGGGGTTGAAAAGGGGCACACGAGTCGGGGAAGGCGCACTAAGGGAGGTAGCAGCATATCTTCTGGACTACCCAATTGATGTCTGCAAATCCGATGACGGTACTGGATTTTCTGGTGTACCTCCCACTGTATTGGTTCGCTCTTTCCATATGGGGAATGAGCTTAAAATCGGATCACTGCAGATGTTTGTGGAGAATCAGGGAAGTTGTGAGGATATGGGCCCTCAAGCTTTTCCTGTCATGGAGGTTCAGAAAATTGCGGTGTTGGATATTAGATAGCAAATGCTGATCGTCATGCAGGGAACATACTAGTGTGCCAAGATGGAGATCACATGCAGTTGATTCCAATTGATCATGGATACTGCTTCCCAGAGAAGGTATGTGCTGTTTTAGCCCACTTGAATTACTAAACCATACTCTATCTCTTCAGCGCAGCAAACTATAAAGTTTATACAATATCTTCATTTAATAATCTCCTCACTAAATGTTTGTAACCAAAGCACAAGCCATTAACATTACTTTTGCACGTCTGCATACTACACTGATTCTCTTACAGCTGTAGTTCTATTTTGCGCTCTTTCAAAATATAATTATTGTCACCTCCAATTATCAATGCTAGTTCAAGAAGTTGTTAGCTGATCAATATTGCCTATCTAGTCAGTTACTTTCATGACAACTCATCAGTTTCAATTAATGAAATTTATATTGCCTTTTCCCTTGGTAGTTTGAAGACTGCACGTTTGAGTGGCTCTTACTGGCCCCAAGCACGTGAACCCTTCAGTACCGAGACCCCTAGCATACATCGAATCGCTTGACGCTGGCAAAGACATTGCACTGCTCAAGTTCCATGGGTGGGAGCTATCTTCTCAGTGTGCCCGTGTTCTCCATGTGAGCACCATGCTCCTGAAGAAGGTGCAGAGAGGGGCCTCACAGCTTATGACATTGGTAGGATCATGTGCAGGGAAACGGTGAATAGAGAATCTGAAATTGAGGCCCTGATTGAGGAAGCAGAGGACTCTGTCCTTCCAGAAACTAGCGAGGAAACCTTCTTGGAGACAGTGTCAGAGATCATGGACCGTTATCTTGATAACATGCTGTAAAATTACAATGTGTAGCTGTTGATTACATTCATTTGTACTTTTTTAGATTTAGCAGTCATCTCAATTAATGAGCTAGGTAGGATCTTTCTAGCCATCCACATTTCTATCGATACTTTGTAAATATAATCTACAACAACTAAGATCATGCAATCCGTGCCTGTAGCTGTTCAAGTTCATGTTTCGATTTTTTTTTTTTTTTTGCAGTTGATTGCGGGTTTATTCAGCATTTGGGGACTTTAACAGGTGGCAATAACATAGAACTGTAGAGTTCAGCTGGAGTCGCCTCCATTATCTTTTATTTGTCCAGCCGTTGGCCGATCTCTGTGAGTACATTTATGTATGACTACTTTATTATTCTAAATGTACTCCTATAAAGGGCATTTTAGAAATTAGCATAATCAAGACGCATATATAGTATAAGTTTATGGTCAAGTTTTTGAGGCATGACATGCCAGAAGTGGTTTCTTGTGAAGTTAGTTTGGTCTGGTTAGTATATTGGATTGCCCATAGTAGGGTTGTGAATTGCTCACCACTGCTGCTCTCTTAGACCAGAGCGATATGGTTTTCCCAGAGAAAAAAACCAGACCTTCAGAGAGCTCATCTCTGGAGATGAATGCAATGTGTATAAAGCCTTTTATCTTATAAAAACAAAAGTGTAGAAGATCTAGTCTGTCCGGATGGTACACTGTTTTTATATTTTCACCATGCAAAGAAGTGGGGATACTGTCATATTTTCATGGAAAATGTTCAGAGCTTGTATGATACAATTTCGGGAGTGTTTCGAATCATATCAGATATTGCCTCCTTGTTTAGGTGGGGGCCAGCCCGTACCTTCATACACTAGCTTCCATTCTTTACAACATCATCATCGAGTGTTTCAAAAAAAAAAGATATCATCTGAGTCTTTTGGGAGAATAACATCAGTGCTTTGCTCACTGGAGATATTGCAAATCTCAATCTTTCAAACTATTTTTTTTAATCAATAAATAATGGATGGCTCCCTATCTTCTCTCTTGTACAAGTACCGTAGAACTCTTCTTTGATAAGAATATTCAGATTAATGTATAGTGCTTGATTTCCTTTCTGAAAATAATGGGTTAGTAAGATTAGATGATTGTTGTTTTGGCATACCACGTTTAACCAAAATAAGAACTTTTTTCTTAATGCATTACGCATTAATATCTGATTCAATCACACAATGTGCGAATTCCCCCATGCCAATGTATTTAAACGGTTGAACCAAGTACAATCATGTACGTGACATGCGTTGACCAAAATGACACGATCGGCCCAGTTAGGACAAGGATCCTAAGCACCAGCATTTAACATCTAAAACTCAACATTATGCAACACTGAAGCATCTAATGTTCGTATGTTGATATGTACTGCTGGAGCTTGATGTGCGGATTTAAGGCACTAGATGTAAGATGCAAAAAAAGATTATGCTACTAGCTAACGAGTACATAAATGTTCATGTCACAATTCCCATTCATCATTGGATGTTCCCACTTCTGCTCCAGGGCGCTACATATCCGATTTAAACAGCAGGCGGCACTGAGAGGGGTAGTTTGCAAACTGCAACAAAGAAGTGGTCAATATGGTTTGAAAGGAAAACGGATAGAGAAAATGTAAGCATTACATTGTAGCCTTTACAGCTACAGCATTTCATGCTCAGCTTAGCCAGAAGTGCGATAATATTAATTATTTAAAGCAAATGGTTCACAATTCCAAGTTGCCAACAAAGTTAAGACTGCCAATTACTGCTGAATTGAGACTAATTAGACAGTTTTGACATAATTAGGACAAAACCTATGACATAATCCTGCACATGTGCATGTGGAAGTTTAGAAATATTTGACAAATATAGAATTTGAGCCCGACCAGTAAGTCAGATCTTACTTTTCAGCATCAGATAGTTTTATTGTTTCATGAGATCACTACTTACTTTGGATGTAATCATCTGTGTATTCCTTGTCAATCTTTCCATGGGCCATCGCACCAACCTTGAATAACATGCAGAGAGGCATGGCATTAGGAAAAAAAAATTAAAGGGATCTAAACAGTTCAGCTTAACGTTAACATCACAGCTTTCACTCACCACAAACACAAGAGGTTCATCATCACTGGACTTAGCAACATAGTCAAACAAGTTGACTGACTTCTCAGCGCTAAATGAAAGGCCTGTGTATTAAACAAACATCAATTAGCATATCTACCTTATATGGAAACAGGTTTTACTATTAAGCAAACATCAAGTAGCATAAACACACCAACTTTCCGTGCACCAACAGGTAGATAGCGGGTAACAGGGTTTTTAACAACATTCAGAAGCTTCTCACGCTTCCCAACTGCTGTAATGCTCAGCTTTTGTAAAAGTTGTGCTGCAAGATTATATAATTACATGCATATCAGCACAATTGTCAAAATAACACTTGCACATAAGTTACACAAGGTATACATGTTTATAAGTAACTTACACATTAAACCACAAAAACGTTTAAATGTTCGTGGCATGCGGACATGAGGTTTGATTTCAAACAAGACTCCTTTTTCAGTCTTCACATAAACAGCTTGTAACCTTCCAGCTTTAGTCAAAGGCTGTCAAATATCGCCAGTAGAGCCTGCAAAATATTTTTGAAGCAAATTCAAACTATTAAGACCTGTTGGAAAGGATTTCTGAGTGGAATAATTGTTGGGTAGGTGCAATGAACCATATTCCAATTTCACCAGATCACTCAAGTTGTTTGGGAGGAAAAATATACAAGCAGCTCTGTGAAGTAACCTCACTCAGACAAGTCAACCAGATATTAAGAGGTACAAATTGTGTAACTCCCCCAAAAAAGACAAAAAAAAATACAAGACACAGGGATCAGATGGAAAATAACAATAGAAAAGTAATGATGTACAGGTACTTCATATTTGATACATAAGAATTGTCTGATTTACATTTACTTTAAAGCAAGGGCATGCCTATCCAATATAGGGGGGGACAGCTTTCATCCATAGCCAGTAATTTCAAGTAGTTTTACATTACCTGATGAATGATATCAGGCCTATAGTCAGCAGGATTGCGATTTTGCTTCCTCAAATAATTAGCGTGATCATCTGAATTCAAAATTTGCATAGTCTGCACAGGATGGTAAAAGAAAATGTCAGAATTACTATTTCATGTATGACAAGCAGTTGCTTAGAAAGAGAGCATTGTCAACATTACTATCCATGTAAGACAATCAGTTGTTTAGAAAGAAAACATCCAGATATTATGCTTTTATTACTTTTTGGCTCAAATGACGCAGAAGCTCGAATCTGTTGCACAATAAGTGAATCACCAAATTCTAAACAAGATTTTTACATGATTGGAGAACCTATAAATAATCAATCAATCACACGAAGTCTAGAGCTACACTGAAGTAAACAGTAAAGTTTATCTAGCATTGGTATTCTATAATATGGCCAAGCAACATCTTTTTGCTGAGGAAAGAATTGCATTAGCTACAATGAGCCTACAAAAATACAAGCCCTGTAAACAAGAAAAGAATTGGTCGTCTGCAAAAATTCATGATCCTGCAAAAATCTACACCGAGTCACGACACCCGACACCTCACATGGGGCTCCCTTCAGTTCAGTTATAAAAACACTAGACAGTAAGCACTGTCAATACAAGGTTTACACTTAACCATTCACTTAAATTCTAATATCCTTCTTGTTACAACAAGCTGTACATTTGATAAAGCAAAAAATTACTCCACTTTTGCCCCTTTCTTTATACTAATAAGGTACTAATAACAATGCTATAACTGCCTTAACAAACCAATTACTTGAATTAAATCCCCCCAATCTAAGCACCAGACTGGAGCCAGCACAAATTGGCTATGGAATAGCACAAGAAAGCAGAGCGATTTCTCGATGCAGGCCTAATTTACAAATTGGCTGTGGAAATAGCACAAATGGTGTTGCTTTCAGTTCAGCTATAAATCATTAGACAATAAGCACTCTCAGAACAAATTGGCTGTGGCAATAGCATAAGAAAGCCAGAGCAATTTCTTGCTGCAGCATAATTTACCGTACCTTGCGACTTTGCCGACCTCGAGGCAGGCCCTCTCGAGCACGAAGATGGCACCGGGCCGCCGCTTCCCGAATCCACGGGCCTGGGCACGAGCGGGAGCCCCTTCCACCGCCGCTTGCTCCTCCTCCTCCCTCACCGCCGCCTCTTCCTCCTTCTCCTCCCCCTTCTCCTCGCCGCTCCGTCTCCTCTCCTGCCGGCGGCAGCTCCTCCGCCCTCCTCGGCCGGGCGGGGCAGCGTCCGAGCCGCCGCAGCCTCGTCGAGCTTGCGCTTCTTCTTGCGCCCCCTTCACCGCGTACGGCCGCATCTCTCTAGCTCTCTCCTCCCCGCCCGCGCGTTCAAGGCTCTAGGTGTGTTCCTCGCCGGCGGCTGGGGTTTGTGCGAGAGGCTAGGGTTTTGTGCTGCGGGTTTTTTGTTTTTGTTTGAGAGAACGGGAATGGACGTGGTATTTTGGGACGTGGCCACGTGGGCAAGGTGAATCCCGCTCCTGGTGAACGAAGTATGGGAATAGGAATGACAAGGATTTGATTTTGAAGATTTTAAAAACAACCATGGTGATGCTAAAACCTAGCAGTGCCATTGAGGCATCTACATGTGGGCAAGTAATATTTTTTAATTTATTTTTTATACAAGCACTATATTTTTTGTTTATATTACTAGCAAAAACGCACACGTGAGACACGCACGTGATATAAAATTGTGTCTTTTCTCTTGAGATGATATGTCAATTACAAATATGAGATGCCGCACACATCTTCTTTCTTTCATTCCAAAGGCCATTATTATAACTATTAAAGAGTTTGTTTTATAAAAAATATTCGTGATTAATTTGTCACGCATCTGAACAAATTCGGGGTACCCTCACCTACTTTTCATTCAACTTGGAAAG